>PVJO010003070.1:0-130052 GCA_004026905.1 Hystrix cristata | reverse complement strand
GTGGTGGGAATGACCGGGGAGTGAGAGGGGAGGCTGGAGGAGTCGAAGGGTTAATGCACAGAGTTGAATGTTGTGTGCAGGAGCCTGGACTTGACCTTGACTCCAGCGGTTACTGTGAACACTAAGCAACACATTCTTTGGCACACCGGTTTGCAGAGAGGGGTGGGCTTCTCACATCCTGTCCTCTTTTTTAAACCATGAAGCAGGAGTGGCCTGCTCTTCCCAGCAGAGGAGGGCCCTTTACCATCACCTGGGACTCTAACGTGTTCACACTCTTGCTACAGAATCCGCCACTAGCAGGTGCCAGCGACTGCAGGAATCACCATCACAAAACCTGTATCTTATCCACAGCATTCTTCCTTCCCTTGCAACAGGTAGGGAAGATAAACAGCCCTTGGCAGCTCTCTCTCCTGATTTAATTTGACTTCTTAGCACCAGCAGGCTAATTTTGCAATTTATCAGGCAAGCCGCAGCTCAGGAGAGAGCTTAGCAGGTGGATCAGGGTTGAAGTGTTTTCTATTTTATGTGAAGGAGAAAGGGAAAATAAAAGGGACTACTTAAATAGAAATATGCAAAAACTATTCTCAAGGTGGACTTCAATATCCTCGCCTAATCAGTCCTTTGTTACACCTTGATTTGGTATTAGCCTAATGGGTCGCTCAAGCAGGACGAAGCTGTGCAGGCCTCTGGACAGGCTGTTGCACCTGCCTGGCAAGCCCTTCTCCGCGTGCTCACGCTCCTACCGGAAGCCGGCCATGCCCACCTCTCAAGGACTCCGGTGATCGGCTGAGCCTACTCTGGTCTTAGTGCGGGTCTCTCCATTGCAGTGTCTACTTCCGTTTCTCTCCCTGGCCCCCGACAATGAGGTTTGTGAGGGAAGAGGCTGAGTCATGGTAGGTTAATTTGCTGGTCCATTGAGCGCCACCTACTACCCCAACGCTGTAAGGTGGAATCTAAGTCCTTGCACAACCGATGCTCTGCCACTGAGCTGCGCCTTCACCCCTGAGCCCCACGTTGCCCGTTCTCCCTAGAAGACCATTTCCTCTTTCCAGTTGTTCCTCATGCCCCTGACCAGACCCTTCTTACGCTAAAAATGATAACATTTTCCTTATTATGATAACTGTTCCTTGTAGATTTTAAAAATTTATTCCTTCTTAATTTTTCCATACAGAAAAGCCAAAGAAGAAAATAAAACCACTCTGAATTCACTTCAACCATCCTTCCATCAAGATGGCATTTGTTAGCGTTTTGGTATGTTTCGTCAGCTTTTTCTCCCCATGACTTATTATTATTCATGAGTATTTATTTATTCAATCATTTATTATTTATTTATTTAGTCGTTTATTTTGTGGCTGAGGAGCCAAGCCAGGGCCTCAGGCATGCTAAGCACTCATTCTACCCCTGACATTCCAGCCCTATACAGGTTTATTTTGTATTTTATGAATACAATATTGATTTAAATAACATTATATATATGGTTTTATAACTTTTAAATTTAAAACTCATCAGCGACAGTCACCTCATACTAAAGTTAGTCTGGTGAGATTCAGGCCCAGGTTTTTTGCTGTGTGGATGGAGAAAGAGGCCCTGGACCTGGAGCCCAGAGGACCTAACCCCACAGTGGCCATACTGGAGCAGGGCTGCCTCATCATTGTCCCAGACCCTCCAGCCTGGTGCAGGGGCATCCAGCTCTGTGCGGCTGATGAATAGCCTCCACTGTGACAGGAGGCTGGCGGGTCTGTGGGGTTTCTGTTGCCCCAGTCTGAAAGATAGTGAGCTTTGCAGCTCTTAGAGCTTGTCACACATCCAGGCCTGACTTTCTGGGCCAGCCAGCTTGCAAACATCTCAGAGAGTCGGGAGGCACATTTTTCTGATGGCCAGCAATACGGTCTCAGGAGGATTGACATTTCTATCGCATGTCCTCCTCCTTGTTTATTCTAATGTGCCTGGCACAGGGTTGGACGTGCAGGTTAAATGAAGCTAGTGAGATCAGTGGCTGGAGGGAAGGCCCTGACTTAGGTGACATGAGCCACCCTCCCAGCATGGCAGGGTCTGTGCTGGCCCCACTATCATCTTGCCCCACTTGGGACCCCAGCCCAAACTCAGGTATGACTCCACCCCAGACCCAATGTCGCCCCGGATTCCTTCCTCAAGCTTTCCCAGATCTGCAAGGTCATTCGCAGGGTCCAGGTTCCCCATGCTGTCTGGAGACACCTGAAGGATGTGCTGGGGTGGGATGCAGAGTACATCTATCTGGTGCCTGGACCTGGAGAGCTGGCCCCGCGAGTTTTCATTCAGAGCTTTGCCCTTTCTCACTATGGCCACTAGAGGGAGACAATGTTCCATCTAAAAAGAGACCATCCAGTCCTCCTCCAGGCCGCAGAGGAGCCCGGAAAGCTTCTGCCCTGAAATTTAGGACTTCCAGGTCCCTTGCTTTGTAGTGAGGCTACAGGAAGTGTGGTCCCCAGGGAGTAGAGACGTTACCCAGTGTCACTGGCTACAGGAGCCTGGTCTGGCGGAGGAAGCTTGCTCAGAGGCTGGCAGCCGGGGACACGGGAACCTCTTCCCTGGGCAGGGCCTGGCTGTTAGAAGAGTATCACAAGAGTATCACTTGAGACTATCTTCCTGCCCTGGGTGGCTCCTCCAGCATGCTGCCTTGAGATCTTTGGCCTGGGCAGCTCTGTCCTGCCGGGACTATCAGCCTGTTTTCTCTGTTGGTCGACGGTGGCTGCCCAGACTTCGGGGCCTAGCTGCTGTATGGTCTCAGGGGAGATCCCCAATCCCGGGGCCCCTGTTAATAGCAAGTGCAGCTTGCAACTCTAGGGAAAAGATGGTGGGTCAGACTGGGAGGGATAGCCCTGAAATGGGAATTAGGCAGCCCTGGAGAACCTGTCAGAGGGGCACATAAGCAAAAGGAAGGCCACAATCTCCAGAGATCATGGGTGAGGATGCTTCTTTCAAGGAGGGGAGGGTGAAATAGCACAAGGAGAAGGCAGCCAGTGAGCCTGGGGAGCCAGGACTAGATGCAGAGGGCCAGGCAGGGCCCACGGGGAACTGTCCTGTGTTCTCATCCTGCGGCAGGTGCAGGGTCTTCTCCCAGGGCCCCATCTCCATCCTTTCATGTGGGGCTGATCTTCCCGGGGTCCCAAGGTGGGCATGGGCCGGTGCCCACACTGTGGGGACTGCTGGCTATAGGCAGTCCCACCCACCTCGGTCAGGAAGCCTGGCCCTTCCCACGCCTCTCCTGGAATGTGGGGCCACTCCTGCAAGCTGCGCAGAAGTGTGACTTTCCCTCTGGAGCCGAGGTCAGTCGGCCTCCCAGGCCTGGGGCCAGCATTCCTGACCAGGATCCAAGACAGAAAAGGGAAGAGGGGCCGGGGTCAGGCTCAGCACAGGCCCCGCCAGCCCTGTCATCCGACCATCCCTGGTTTTTGTTCTTTGGGGGAAGGAGGTGTGCTAATGCCAGAAATTCCACATTGGGCGGGGTTAAATTGGGCTGTTTTGTGGACTCTGTGTTGACAGCTACAGGGCATCACCTGTGGATCCTGCTAAGAGTGTCGTGGGGCAATCACCGAGGCAGTACAGAGCCTTGTCCTGGCACCACCTTTGCATCACACTACTCATGCTCTGGGGCCACTATGAAGTAGTAAGGGTCACTCAGACACAAGCACCATGGTACCACCACAGTTGATCTGATAACTGGGATTGCTACTAAATGACTAGAGTTTGGGTAACATATACAGTGTGGATACGCTGGACAGGGGGATAGTTAATGTTCTAGGTGGGACAGAGCAAGACAGTGGGAGAATTCCTCATGCTTCTCAGAAGGATGTGTTGCTTAAAACTTATGAATTGTTTACTTTAGAATTTTCCATTTAATATTTGGGCCAAGTTTGACTATGGGTAACTGAAACCACAGGAAGGGAAGCTGAGGGTAAGGGGAGGACTATTATATTTAGTACCTAATGACAGCCACCTTCAGATAGTTCAGTCTGATATCATCCACAGGGTGGGTGACACTCCTCTTTCTCAAAGGCCCAGAGACTGAGGCTCGAGAAGGACAAGCAAGTTGCCCAAGATCCCCCAGCAGGGCCTGGCTTGGACCCCGGGTTTGTCTGTCATCTATCAATCTAGACTTGATGTTAGCTTCAGAAGCACCTGCTCTGAGTTGAGATGCCCAGACACAGCCTTCTCTGACAGGGCCCACTTAGAGGAAAACGAAGCTCTGACAGTCATTTTGGCATGTGGGGCACCCTCAGGAGGCCCCATGGGGAGGCAAGTCTCCCCATTTGCTGGAGAGGAGCATGGATATGAACTCAAGCCTGCTCAGCCGACTCCTAAGCCAGCGCTTTGGACTTCCCAGAGCAGCTTGGGAGAGACAGGAGAGGAGTCTGGGGCTCCCAGTCCAAGGAGAAAGGTTCAGACCCAGCAGGCCAGCGCTGGGAGAGGAGGCAGCTGAGGAAAGAGGACCAGGCTGCTGAGGCGCTCGGTGTTAACCCGGCCTTCCCTCGGGCTTCTACAAGTTTCTCTCTGGGCGCACTTAACAGCCAAGGTCAGGTTCTGTTCCCAGAGCTGGATGCCTGGAATATTCATGTTTTCTACATCCCTGTGTGGGAGCCAAAGCCAGCTTCCCGGAGCCAGAGGAGTTGAGCGTGTAGGGAAACGCACAGTTTCCCATCCCAGGACCGAGTGAATGGACAGCGTGTGAGCCCAGCAGCCAGCAAGGACTTTTCTCTGCCCGGCTTGGTGTTGCATCTAGATCCTTCTTGTTTCCCTTTCTTATTTCTCTCTTTGTTTCCTGCTCCTTCTTTCTCTCCCTCTCTACTGACAATTTACCCCCAGACAAGCTGTGCCCACAGCGGAAAGAGCCAGATCCGGTTCTGTCCTGGCCCCATAGCATAAGCTCTGTGATCTGGGGCAGGCCACTGCCCTCTCTGAGCTGCTCCTCGCTTATCTGGAAAACGGGGTGGTGACACTTACTGAGAGGCTGCTTTTGGAGGCCAGTGAAATCCCAAGTGCAGATATCCCAGGCCCATTCGCACTTGAAGACTACTGGATCCAGATCCTGGAAATAACTACAAACAGAGTAAGGAAAAACTCTTTGGTCTTTGAGAGGCCGTAGAAAGCAGGATACATTCACCTCCTCCCTGGAGTCCTGGTTTTTCCTCTGGTGCAATTCAGGCAGTGATGGAACCTATGTCAAAGAGCTGTTGAAGGGACTTCATGATGTCATTGATGTCCTTGATGTACAGGAAATGCTCAGTAAATGATCTGTTATTATCTTTGTGTAGGATTATCTGGCCTGCAGCACCCCAGGGAATGAAGGAAAGAGCAATCTGGGTATATATATATAGTGGCCATCTCCTGGGAGCTGGCTGACCCTCAGGCAGCAGGGCTGAGGAGGGTCTGGTGCAGGCTCTCTGCACCGAAGCATTAGAGGAGAAACAGAATAGGCCAGGGAGCAGCCCAAGCCTGCATCAGAAGTCAAGTGGTCAGGAGAAAGAAGGATGCTCATTGCCTTACTGAATTAAGCATCATAACTTCACTGGTCTGAGTATTTCTGTTTAGGAGTCCACCTTGTCCTCCAGATCGTTGGCTCTTGACGGCAAAGGCCACGTCATACTTGGTTTTGTGTTAGGTGTGTTGTGGTCATGTGACAGAGATCGGCTGAGGGACTGGGTATTTGATCCATAGGGTCAAAGGGAAGACAACCATGGGACATTTCCTGAAACTTCTTTAAAGGGTGACTAAGCTGGCATGATGTAAGTTAAGAAATACTAGGGCCATCTTAAGTATACAGGCTCTCCTACAAGGGAGAGCCTGCCAAAGGGGCAACCTGGAGGCAAACAGAACTGACAGACAGAGGCAGATGTATGATGATACCATGTCAACATCTGGATGCAGTCATTTCTATTTTTTATTTTTTATTTTTTGATGTGGCCATTTCTGAAGCCAGAAGTTTGGCTATGTAAGTCAATAAATTCTACCTTCTTGAGTTGCGTTTCAGTCTCTACAATCAAAGAGCCTAGATTAATTTGATTATTTTTCCTTTATTTTAAAAAAGTTCTGATTATTAGATAGCATCTGTGAAAATATCCTCTGGCCCAGTAGAAGCAGATGGCATCATGGGAAGGACATCTAGGAGGAAGAAAGGAGCCTCTAGGGAGACTGGGGAGACTTTGCCCCTATCTGAGGCCTTGGAGAAGGAATATAAAATGTGTCTCTGAATGATTGTGCCTTGACACTGGAGCAGGCCCATCTGGGGTCCAATCCTACTTCTACCTTGGAGAGATCTTGGTTCCTTCACTTGTGAAATGTGAAGACCGCTGCTGTGAAGATTCACTGTGAGACTGTGTGAAAATCACAATTTCTGCTGCTTGATAAACTCCTTTGCTTATCCTTTCTCCTTTCTCTTACCCCATTGCTCCATAAACTCAGTGTCACTGAGCTGGGCTGTCACTGGCCAGAAAGAGGAGGCCAGGGTGGCTCCTGCACCTTTTCCTGCCCTCCCCACTCCCGATACCCCTGCAAGTTTCCAACCCAGAAATCTGCACCCTCACCCCTGTCTTGGAGGAAGCCCAACCAAGTCAGTCAGCTTGGCTTGGCCTCCACGTGAAATTTACAGGCTTTATCTCCGCCATTACTAAATTTGGATGTTAAACTACAGGCAATCAGCCTGGGAATTCCTGACAAATTCCAGCAAGGGCTGGCTGTTCTCTTTGGGTTTTGCAGAGTAGGGAGATAATTTTTTTCCAAGTAACAAGTTTAAACGAAAAGTTGTACATGCTCATTATAGAAAATTTGGAAACCACAGGGAAATTGCCTGTAATGCCATCACTCAGAGACAGCACTTGGGGACATCTTGCTTCTTGTTGCTGGTCTTTCCGTCGTATGGTCAGGTTGTTGGGTAGCTGACTACTTTTTCACACCCACAAGATCAGAATGTATGTGCAATTTTAATTTTTTGTGTGTGCTGGGGATCAAACTCAGGGCCTTGTGCTTACGAGGCAACCACTCTAACCACTAAGCTAAATCCCCAGCCCTTGTATGTGCAATTCGTATCTTGCTTTTCCCACTATATTTTAACTTGTTCCCATGTTCCCTTGTTCAGCTGTTGCTGAGTGTTGGATGCTATGCCCAGCACATCACCAGCATGTCAGTAATGCTGTGCGTACTCTAAGATCCATGATTCTTGCTGGACAGATGAGGCGACTGAGGCAGAAAAATGTTAAGAGTCTAACCCAATGCCATGGTCAAGCATAGGCGGACCTCGTGCCTAGAGCTATATTACACTACCTTGCCGTACAGTGATGTCTCTTTGCTTGTCCAGTGTGCATTTTCTGTTGCTCCAAGGTTCCCTGAGAGAAAGGATTGGCCACCTTCAGTTCACAGAATTCAGATGGGGGCAGCTATTGGATAAAGGTGAGCGCACATCTGGGTCTGACCAAGGAGCGTGTATTTCCCTGGTATCAGGGATTGGTTCAGGAAGGGACATGTGATCCAAATTGGTCCAAGTTTGGATGACCAGAGGCAGGAAGTAGGCAGGACTCTCAGGCTGCCATCTTGAGAGCCTGCCTGAGAAAGGGACCAGACAAGACGGCAGCGGGGGAAACCAAGTCCCTAATGCAGTAGTTCAAATGCTGGGCCCACTTGCACCTGAAGTGCATTTGGCCACTGGACTTTTACATTACCCGTTACGTAACCTGAATCTGTTGTCCCCTTTGACCTGTCCAAATTGGTCTTCTGTGACTTGTGACCAAGGTTTTGAGTGTACTCTGCTTGTTGAACATTACAGTTGCTCACAGTTTTTACCTTTATAGACAATGCTACAGCAATCATCTTTACACATACAGCTTATTACTGGTTACAATTTTTCCTCGCAAACGTTTTAGCAGAAGTGAGTTACTTGGCAAAAGGGCTGGACACTTGCCAGGGCTTCACGGAGAGAGAGATTTATTTTAAGGCTGGTGACAGCCTTCACCCCCATTCCCCAACACTGAACACAGGGGTGATTTTTAAAATTGAGTTCTGAAGAAATTTTACTTTTTAAACAAGCCAAAGTTGTATTTGTTTTTCAAACAGGAAAATTATGTTAATATAAAACAGATAAAAACAGACAAAAATCAGAACACACAACACACACGAAAAAGCACAATACACAAAGACCAGTGCAAACCCTTCCCAACCAACTCCCCCGAGTTTTAAAACCTTTATTACAGTTTCCCGAAGATTAAACTGTATTGGAGAGGTCACAGTATTGAATCAGAAAAATAAGAGTAAGAGACATGTTTAAAAGGTCTGTACACAGGTCATGGGGAGTGGGGTGGGGGTGGACACTTGATCACTGCAACATCCAAAGTAATGAAAGAGGGTTCTGGTGATCAACCACAGGTTTCCAGAACCTTACCACGTCTGCTTGTCCCCCGTCCACTTTCAAAAAGTTGCTTTGAAAAAGGATAAAAAGTGCACAGACACTTTCATAAGGCACAGACAGATCATTGTACAAATCATTTCATTAGGGACTTGGATAAGACAATGAGACAATTAAATACCAAGAAATGCCAGGAGGCCACGTGTTCCTGAGCTGGTGTCCCCCTGCCAGACTGGGGCATTGACGGGATCCAGCAGTGGGAGGTTATTGCCTCTCGTTCACCAAAGCTTTGCACAACCACAATCTCGGCCGGGATGGACTGCCTTGGGGTTCTCCTGGGCTCTGAGAGGGAGTTCCAGGGTCTGAAAGTAGCAGGTAGCATCTCCCCGGGGTCTGCCTGGCATGACCTGCAGGTGACCACGAGCTTGTGGGGACTGCGTGGGTTCTGCCTGAAGCTGTTTGGCCGCAGCCCACAGATCCCAGGGGTCCCACATTTCTAATGCAGATGAGGTTCTGCAAAGCATGCAGCGGACACTTGGCCAGCAAGGCAGTCAGTGGGCACTTACCTCGATGGACAGGACACAACAGAATGGCCAGGGAAGCCTAATGCATTCTGCTCCTAACATCTCAGTACCCTGTTCATCTACACCTCCATCATCAGAACTGGGGCACAGTCCTACCTGTTCCATCCCCCCAGCACCTTACACTAAGGGGGGGTGAGTGACTTTGTGTATCTGGTATTGTAATAACCACCTGAACACTGATCAGCAGGTTTCTGCTGCAATCTGAACATTTCCTCCAGGCCATGAGCTCCTTATGGGCTTGTCTTTGGTCTTGGTTCTCAACCTTGCACCCAGAATATACCCTGTACTCATCAGTGTCAAATGACTGAAGAAGTGGGGCTGCAGGTCAGGGAGCAGCTGCCCCAAAGTGGCTAAATCCCAAGACTCATTGTTCTGGAAATGCACTAGGAAAGAGGGCTTGCTTTGCCTTGGAAGCAGCTCAGCTTTCCAGGGAGCCCCACGTGGACAGGGACAAGACCACGACAAATGCGGCGTCTCCTGGTCTTCCACATCCCGCCCATGCAGTCCTGGCTGCTACAGCCCAGAAGAGCACATAACGTGCAGTGAGCCTGGTAAAGTGGTGGGCTGGGGACCCTGCACAAGGCTGTGGTCCATTCCCAAGGCTGCCTGCATGGGCACCTTTGTGTAGTAGAAGACCTCGGGCTGCAGCTGAGGTCTCCCGTAGCTCAGCTTGGCTGGGAGAATGTGGCAGTGAGCACATGAGCCAGTAAAGGAGGATACTTGTCCTTTCAGGGTGTAGGCAGCAGACAGTACCCTGTAGCCTGGAAATGTCCACAGACACAGGTGCCCAGGCTCTGGCTAGAAGTTTCAAGCAAGAAAACATGGACAGTCTGGAGCTTTCTGGGGCCCAGGGGCAGGTGGTGGGGAGTACGGGATTGGTGCCGGACGTTCCTAGGCTTGAATCCAGTCCTTCCACTTTCCGTTATATGATCCTTAAGTCACTTTATTTATAGCACCTCAATTCACTCACCTGCCAAATGGGGACAATATCTTATTTCCTGGATTCTGAGAATCAGTTTTTCCCACTTGAACACCTCCAATTGGAAGGGACTGTATAGTTGTGGCATCTTAGTTAAGATTGGCAGTGGTTTCTTAGTGGTACATGAAATGGTGTCTTATAATCACAGGCATCTTAGATGTGGCTTGATATGGCACTAAGACCTGCTTCCTGGGATTAATCATGAAGGTGCCTCTCTAGCTCAGCGCCAAGGCACATAGTAGGTGTGAATAAAAGACATCCTGGTTCCTCTTCCTCCTTCTCCCACCCTCTTCTCCAGACAAAGCATAGTAGAAGATGAGCCCATTCCCTAAAGCGCCAGGAAATGTCTGGTGTTTAGAACATAAATATGCCTTTAGCTCTTCTGGCAAACAGGGAGGCTGTTTGTAGTGGCTGCATAGCAGGTTAAACAGGCCACTGGTTTCTTTTTTCCCAGGTGACAGGTCACCAGAAGTGTGCCTGCTCCACCCTGGGTCTGGCCCTCAGTGGCTGGTTTCCTGGTGGCCATACGTGACCAGCTATATGTGGCCTCTGCTGGAACCAAGGGGTCAGCTGGGAAGGGAAAGAGGCAGGAAGGAGGCAGCCCGCTCTCCCAGGCGCTGGTACCTTGGGAATCTGTGACCACCTTAATCTGGTTGGGGGACAGATGGCTGGAGAGCCAGGTCCCTGGTGAAGTCCTCCCATACAGAGCCAGTACATGGTTCTGCCCACACCCACCCACCCAACACACAGGAAAACCTCAGATGAGTCCTGCTGAGAAAATTCAGCCAGGCACCCAGGCTGTCTGATTCTTAAACTCTCATCCCAAACACTGGGATTCCAGTAGCTTCTCAAAAGATTCTGCTGCAAAGTTCAAATTTGGGCATGTTTCCCAGATCCATTAGGGGAAAGACAGAGATTGGGTCGTCTTGCTGGGCAAGAGAGTGGAATTTCTGGAGTGGAAGTCAGGTCAGAAAATCAGAACCACTCCTAGCCAGAGAAAAAGTGCTTGGCCCAAAACCTCTGGCATCCCGAGGGGTACGGACTGGTCTTGTGGGACTGGATCTCGGGAGGGCCCAGCCTAGCCTGGCTCCCAGCAAGAGATTGTTAAGTGAATGCAAAAATTCCCTGAACATTTTTCCTCTCCCTCTCTCCACAAGAGATGGAGAGATTAGGAGCTATAAGAAAAACGCTAACTGCTCTCTGTAACATATTTCAAACTTTTTAATATAATGGGCCCCTTGTCCTAAGACCTGATGGAGAAGTCAGGTGCTTGACCTCTAATTAGGAACCCAGAAACAGAGAGGCCAAGGAACTGTCCCAAAGGTATAGCTTGAGACCATACAGAGGGGGAGCCCAGACTGGGGGCAGGAAGGGAGGAGCAGGCCTGGCTCTGCCCATTGGCCCTGTGTCTTGCAGAGATGGGCTGGGTGAGGGCTTAGGGGGCAGGGCCGGGGTCCTGGGAATTACAAGCAAGCAGATATCGGAAGGGGAAGAATCCCAGTGTCAGCACATTCAGTTAATTAGTCCCTGTGATTAGTTAACATACTCATCAGTTCACACCTTAGTAATCATCAGGGGAAGAGAAACTGAGAATCAGAACAAGGACCATTACCAAGCCTGGTTCCCTGCTGCTTCTGCCGGCAGCTTCTGGCCCTGGGAATGCCACAGCCCGACAGTGCAGGCCCAGGGGCCACCACCGGAAATATGGAGAGCTGTCTGTACTCTGTGGTGGTATTTCCAAGCTCCATGTGAGTCACTTTCCTCTAAGGTCCTCTCTCTCCCCAGGGCCTCCTCCAAAAGTGCCTCCTCCAGTCTTCTTGGAGAAGGGAAGGACGTTACCAAAGGCTGAAAGCTTTGGGGGACTGAGCCAAGGTGCGATGTGCTTATTACCTTGTCTGGGGGCAAACGGTGAAAAGATGCCATAGCCCGGAGTGTCCAGCCTTAGCACCCATGAAAACGCTCCTCCAAGACTAAGAACCCAAAAAAGTGAGTGTCTCTGATGTTCTCCGCCTACCTTCCTGCCACCAGGAGCGGCTGCTTCAGAGCTGTAAACAATGAGTTATTTCTGCCTCCCCTTAGAAAATCTGTCTCTTTTTTGTACCATTCAAGAGAGTTCTGTGTAGGTTCAGGCCATGTACATTCAAAATCAGCTTCTGTCACATCCCCCTAAAAAATGAATAGTTTCTAGTCACACTAACATTTGGGCTCCGGATTGCACATTCCTCAGTGTTAAATAGCCTCCTAGAGCCAGGATCCCTGCACGAAACACGGACGCGGTCCCTGCCTTCACTCATTCTCACATTCTCTCTGCACCGTTACCCTCCCTCCCTCCCTCTCTTGCACATGCACCGAGCGGGAAAGAAGCGCTGCACAGACAGAGGGCGCCGGCTCCTGGCTGAAAGGTCACCAGGGGACTCAGCATCTACCAGGCAGTTCCTGAGCTTGCTTGGGGTGATGGCCTTCGGGGGCAAAGCACTCTGGAGCCAGAAGCAACCCCTGCCTGGGCTCCAGCCCCCAGGGCCTCATCGCCACAACTGTCATGGCTTGCCACCGCTGGAGAGTGACCACTGGGAGACGGCTGCTGCCCTTGGCTCCCTGGTGGCTCTGGAGGCTGCTCAGCCCTGCGGGAGCTTCAGAAAGGCGACCCCGCCACAGCAGAGGCTGGCCACAGGGCCAGGCTAGGGCCTGTAGATCTTGATGACATCCCTGATGGGCCGCCGGCAGATGGGACAGCAGGCCCGTGCTTGCCTCTTGAGCCGCAGGCCGCAGCTGTAGCACAGGCACATGTGTCCGCACGCATAGATGACAGTGTCCACCTCACTATCGAAGCACACCGTGCACTCGCCGTTCTTGCTGCCCGCCGGCTCGGGTGGGGAGAATGCTGGAGACACTGGGGGGCTCAGCGGGGAGCTGGGGGCCGTCACTGCCCGAAGGGAGAACAGGACATCCATTAAGGTGCAGCTCTTACTTGGGCTGTGCTGGGGCGACCCCAAGAATGCAGTGTTTCTACCCAGGAACCAGTGGGGAAAATAATTTGGAGACAACAAATTTGGTTTAGCCTCCCCGTGGTGCACCTTTCCCCACCCTTCCATCCCACCAGGCTGCAACATAAAATGCCACCGTTGTTACCCTGTGGGAGTCGCATCTGCACGCTACTCCTCCTAGAGTACGGCAGAGCACAGCAGAGAAAAGAGCAGACCCAGGGGGAAGGCAGCCAAGCCAGCACCAGCCCGTCCCTACTAGGGGCTACATTGCCTTACCCAAGGACGACTCTGACGCCGAGGAGGACCGGTTGACACTGAAGGTCATATCTGAATCGCTATCGTCCTGGGAACCACTGAAGGACCCTGATGGAGTTGTAGTCGCAGGACTGGACTGCAGGGTACCTGAGACCCAGAGAGACTCTGTGAGCGGCAGTAGGAGGCCGGACATGCCCTGCTGGGCCCTGCTTCTTCACTGCCTCACACCTTAGCCTCCCCATCTGTCTCGTGAGAGGACGAGGGTCGCGCCCACCACCAGGGTTCTCTGAAGACAGACGAGCTCATGTAGGAGCGGCCATCTGCTCTTTGCCTGCCTAGCCTACACTCCTGTTTATTTCAGAAGCAGCACTGGGATATTCTTTGGGGCACTACTTTACTCTCATGTGCCCAGATCAGGCCAGTAAGAACTTCCACTCCTTGGTCCCAGTGGAAGTTCAGGGAAGGGCATAAAGCCCAGAAAGGCCACTGAGGCCCTATTTTGTGAATTTCTCTCCAAACTGTTGGGTAAGAAACAGCTCAATCTACTGGGGGGTAAGCCTGGAACTGCAGGAGCCACCCTGTGGCAAGGTCTGCCTCAGAGTGAAGCAATACAAGGGAAAGCAGAGCTCTGGGGTGGAAAGAGAGATGGGATCCTGATGACATCCTTTCAACACCTAGATCCAGTTGTTCCTGAAGCCATCCTAGACTTCTGGGTTAGATATGCCCATAAATTTCTCTTTTTGCTTAGAGCACTAACAATGGGGTTTTTGTCACTGGTAACCCTAAAGTCTTTGACTGCTAGTATAGTTAACATGGATATGTTTTCTCCCCCAGGTTCACTCATTTCCGTAACAAGATGTTACTTCTTAGGACAAACAGAAATGCCCTTTCCCTTACTCTGCAGAAGGGAATGGTCAGATAGCGTAGCACAGGGGCTGCTCTGAGGGAGGGATCAGGGAACAAGTCCCTGGCCTCTAGAAGCAATCCCTTCCCTTCCATTTTCTCTTCCCAACCCCTCGAGGCTCTTCCTGGTTCCCTTGGAGGCGCTGGGGTGAGGTAAAAAGGACTCTAGGCTTAGTCCTTGCCGCCCCAGCAGGAACTTGGGCAACTCATCTCAGGCTGAAATGATGATTATCTTTGATGGTTCTTCAAACCAAAACCAAAACTACCCAACAACCACCCTTGACACCCTGCTTCTCCTCTGCCCTCATCCAGGCACCAGCAGTTGCTGTAACGGTTACAGCTGATTAAGAAGGCTGTGCAGGCACCTGCTGGAGGCATGGCACGCAGCCCGTCCCTTCATCCTCATCACGACCCCACCGTGCAACTGTCACCCTTATTCTATCCTGAAGGAAACCAAGGCTCAGGAGGCTGTGATGTGTCCAATGTCTTTACAGCTGATGAGCTGTGCCTCTGCGACTGTCTGTTAATCTCCCCGTGCTTGGATCCCCCTGCCTGTTTACGCAGATAACATTTATATAAGGTCACTGGGAGGCTAACAGGCAATGAGGCAGCATATGAAAAGCTGACTGTTTCTCCTGTTTCTCAGCCTTGACTTCTGGTACCATGGAAAGTGGATCTGTGCTCTCTGGGAAGCTTCCCTGACCGCTGCCCACACTCCGCCACTGCTGCAGCCCCGTCATACCAAACCCATGGGCTGCTCACATGTATGGCAGGTGTCCTGTTGTCTGGGGGTCCTATTCTGGAGCCCAGAGCCTGGCCCACAGCTTGTGGATTCTCTGTGTCTATTCATAACACGAGTGAAGGAAAGAGCCATCTCAAAATAGGATGGCTCGAGCCTCCCTTCCTCTCTGCCTCAATGTCCTCTGGCACGTGTCACTGAATTTACTGTTTTCTACATACACTCAATATAAATTACCTATGTTTTGAAAAAAACTATTAAACTGTAAGAAGAAAATAAAAGCCACACTAGCCATTTATAGACTGGACACAGCCCGTAGGCCAAGATCAGCCAGTTACCTATGTAGATCCGTGCGTCCAGGGCACAAGGCCCGCATCAACTGGGCACCAGCTAGGAATGCATCTTCTGGGGTGCGCCCAGACCTATGAAAGGGGAGCTCTGGCGTGGGAGCAACCAGTGACAGTCTGCGGCTAGCAGATGGTGACAGGTGCTCCTGGGTTGGGGACGCAGCAGGTACAGGTGGGGGCAGTGGTGGTACGCTGCGCAGGCGCGGTGGGGCGGGGCGGGACTTACCCAGGAGGCGCAGCTGGCCCGCCGCGCCACCGCGCACAGCGAAGAAGGCCCAGAGCGCCTGCGTGGTGTCGACGCACAGCAGGCGGCCGCGCGGGCGTCCGTTGACGCCCAGCAGCACGTCGCCGCCGGGCCGCAGGGTGAAGCTGAGCGCGTCGCCGCCGCTGGGCACGGGCCCGGCGTGCGCCACCACCCAGTACTCCTTGCGGTCGAGCAGCGCGTCGGGGTCGGCCGGCAGCTCGGCGGGCCGCAGCGCGCCCGGGTCGCACGAGGTGATGCCGAAGGCCAGCGCGCCGGGCGCCGCCAGCCCCGGACGGCCCACCTCCACGAAGAGGCTCTCGCCCGGCCGCAGCGGGCGCTCGGAGAAGACGAGCGTGCGGCCGCCTTCGGGCCTCGGCGCGCAGGCCACTTTGCGGTCGGCCGACAGGCTCACGTCGGGCCCGCGCGTCGCGTGGAAGCGCAGGTCGGCCTCGAGCAGCGCCGGCGACGACGCGGGCCGCGGGCGCTCGCGGGGCCCGCACGGGATGGCGGCGGCGGCGGCGGCGTCGGCGGGCGGCGGGCCCGGCGCGCGGCCCAGCGCCAGGTGGCCCAGCTTGGCCACCACCTGGTTGTTCTCGAGCTCGTTGTTGTCGAAGTTGGCCGCGTCGTGGCTGCTGGGCGGCAGGCAGGCGCTGAAGCGGGCCTGGCTGAGGCGCGCGGGCGGCAGCGTGTCGGCGTAGGCGCTCTCTGCGGGAGGGAGGGGAGGTCGGTGAGTGCGGCCGGCTCCTACCCCGACGCCCGCCCCTGCGTGCTTACTCGTGCACCCAGTGAGCCGGGGGGCGCAGAACTGGCTTAAAATAAGCAGGGTCCTTGGTTTACTGGGACACACGCTTAGCTTTGGAGGCCTTTCCGTCGCTTTCACTCTCTTCCCACTGCCCCTTTTCCCTGCCTCCTTTCTTCCATACCTCCCTTTTGTCTCCATTCTTCCTTCACTTCTTCCCTCTTTTTTTACTTAACTCTTTCCCTCACTCCTCCCTTCCGTCTTCTTTCCTTTTTCTCCCTTTTCTTTCCCTCCTCTTTTCCCTCCACCCCTCCTCCTCTGCTCTCCTTTTATCTCTTTTCTCCCTTTCCCTTTCTCCTCTCGCTCATCTTCCCTTTCCCGCTCTTTCCCTCCTTCCACTTCCCCCTTCTTCCAGAAGTTTTGATAACCATCTGAGCAGTTAAAGGGCATAGGAAAAGGCGTATCTCCCCAATAAGAACATAAACTGCAGTAAAAAGAGCAGACTTTGTCTTAGTGGCTTTGGCATGCAGCAGGTACTAGTTTAAGCTCCTTTTACACAGTATTCCATTTAACCTTCATAGTGACCCTACAAGGTACGCACCATTTAGCAAGGGAGCTGAGGCAGAGGGGATAGGGGATGTGACCAGAGGCACACAGCGACTTGACTTGAACCTAGGATATCTGGGTGCTTCACACACTTCTTCAGACAAGGCAGAGCCTTGGCTGTCTACACTACTGTGTGGCAGGATGAAGCCCAGTGGCTGGGTGAAGCAAGTCTCCGTAAGGGTAGAGTGCAAAAGGTTTTCGGTTTTTTCGTTTGTTTGTTTTTGTGCCAGGAATTAAACTCAGGACCTTGTGCTTGCTAGGCAAGCACTCTAACCACTGAACTAAATCCCCAGCCCATAAGGTGTTTCAAGAGAGCTACTCATTCTATACAACGGAAAACTAAGGTGAAGTTTTTAAAAAGTAGTTAGCAGAAGTATTTTTGAATAATTGTTAGTGATATGAAAAAGTGTTCTTGACATTATATAATACATAGTTAAAAATACTGTTTATCATTCATAACGTATCCATAATACAGGCCTTCATACTTGGGTAGATGTGTTTATTTGCCCTCTCCCTAATTAGAATGGGAGTCCCTGGAGGGCAGGGTTTATGCCAGTCTGCTTGCCCCCTGGCTCCAGCCTTAGCAGGGTGGTTGGCAAGTAGCTTTCACTATTAATAGTTTATTGGATGAATGCATGAACGAACAAAATCTCCTCTCAAAGATACTGCCTGCCATACTAAATAACAAAGTAGTCACAGAGACCATCATTAAAATTAATCTGAGGACTTTTAGTGATAAAAATATTCTTGTTATCCATAATAAGTACACAAGAAAAAGTTTCTGAAATTTAAAACCTCACCTCTCTTTAACCAAGATATTGTTAAATGTTACCATTCTGTAGTTCGTATCAATATGCAGTGAAGTCATAATAATGAACATGCTTTTCAAATTCTATATGCCCCAGACAGACACTTGACACATAAGCAGAGTTACAGCTTCTCTCAGAAATTCAGGGTGTGTGGTAAGGGCCTGAATTCTGCGTGGCAGCATAGTCTGAAGCCGGTCCTTGAGGTGGTTTGACACCCCCTCCCCAAGGTCCTGAGGTGGCCCTCTCACCACGCTCAGCTACTTGCTGGCTCTGAGTTTGCAAATCTTGTCTTAGAGAATGCTTTTCCATATATGGGCTGAGGAAAGATGTGGGATTTCAACTTGGCTCTTTAAAAAAGTATGTATGTGTCTATATCATTTTATTTATGTGCATAAGAAATCAAGTTCTGGAAAGGAATGTAAGAACATGGTAATTATCTCTCAGGGGGGTGAGATTATGAAAGACTTTAGGTTTCTCTTTCTATAATAAACATGTCTACTACAAATTCTTACCAGAAAACCAATAAACATTTTTTGAAGTTTTTAGTTAATGTATTACAGTGCAAGCAAATGCCCATAAGACACTGAGTGAACAAAAGAGAATACAAAATTGAGTCTGTGGTATGATTCTAATTTTGTGGTTAGTATATGTATGGGAGGAAATAGATGCATAGGAAAAACATAAGAATGAAATACGTAATTTAAGGGTAGCTACCTCTGGGTAGAAATTTCCTTTATAGTTTTCTGATTTTCTCATTTTTCACTAATACAGGATTTCGTAATCAGAAAAAAGGAGCATGTACAAAAGTAGACTAAAACACGCAATTTTTTTGGAAAAGGCATTTTAGACAAGTGGAAGTTTCTGGGAGTTTCTTAGTGTAATGCACTTTTCCCAGGGCTCCCTGCCTCACCCTCAGTTGTCCTGCCAGGCCAAGCCTACAGGCGTTGGCCTCTGCTTGCCTCGGGTCCCTGCCTGCTCAGGGCCCTGCTCTTGCCTCCACACAGCCTGTCCTCTACCCCAGCACCCCTTCTTGCCCCCAGGGTGCCACACGGTAGCCTGTGCCCCAGTATAGCATCCGGGTTAACACTGTGGCCTCTGTCGATGGGCAGACTTAGGTTCAAGTCCTGGCTTCAGGCTATCCTTGACTCTGACCTTAAGGCATTTCACCTCTTGGAGCTGCGGCTAAAAATGCAATAAGAGTAACACCTGCAGCTCCAACACCCCATGTTAGGGAGATTAAATTGCTCTTAAGAGTGTAACACAGAGCATGGCACTAAGTGTCCAAAACATGCTAATTCTCATTATTCAACAAAATCCACAGAGCACTGGGCAGGTGCCAAGAGCTGCTGGGTACTGGGTGAAGGGAGGTGAACAAACAGGTGTGCTTCTGCTTCAGAGGAACTGTGATGAGTGCCACCAGAGGCTACAATCCTATGTGGCTCTGTAAATTGGGCAATTTCAGTGGAGGAGCTCTGTGACTCCAAGATGGAGAGTTACTCAAGGTCACAAAGCCAAGGAGTGGCAGGCAGAATATGTGAAAGGGGACTTGCATAAGTGGGGCCTGACAGTGGACCAGAAAAGGCTTCTATGATAGTAATAAAGGGGCTGAGACCCAAAGGCCAAGAGGGTAGAGGCCAGTTAAGAGTAAAACATAAGCGAGGCATGGTAGCGCACGCCTGTAATCCCAGCACTTGGGAGGCTGAGGCAGGAGGATCGATGTTTCGAGGCTAGCATAGAATATACTGCAAGACCCTGTCTCAAAAACAAAAAAGACCATAAGCACTCAAGACACAGGGAACAACAGGTGTGATGGTTTATGCCTAGATGTCATCCAAGAGCCTCTCCATAGGTGAGGCTTCTTGAAGGTAACTAGATTATGGGGGCTTATTGCTGATTTGCTGTTAGGAGATGGAGTCTGGTCAGAAGAGGCAAAGCATTGGAGGGATGGCCCAGAAGGCTTTATTTCCCTACCTAGCTCCTCCATTCTGTGCTTGCCTGCTGCCAGGCCACAAATATTCTCCTTCACCGTGCCCTCTGCTATACCATCTTGCCTTGAAGCCAGCCCACTACGGACTGACACCTCTACAAACTGAGCCAAAATAAACCTTTCCTTCCTTAAATTGCTGGGAGTGGGTATTTAGTCTTGGCAATGAAGAAAGTAACTAAGCAGGTATAAACACTGAGGTCCTAGAAGCTTAGTGTGTTCCTGAAGCTGGGTTATCATGTATATGGCAGCACGGACTGGGACTCCGTGCACTGTAGCCCCAGGAAAAGGCAGGGTCCCCTCTCCCTATGCAAGAAGCTTTGTCACCAGTGGTTATTTCCCTCTCTGAAGCAGGCCCACGGTGTACAGTAGCCTAAGCCTGATATGTTGGAATCCATGTCCCAAAGGTTCTCTGTGGAGAACTTGTAGGTGACAGGCAGAAATCCAGTAACATCAAGAGATCACCAAGGGAGCTCATCAAGACCACCCAGCTTCTAACCTGTGATTTGTCTCCAAAAACCTTCTCTGGACCTGATGAATGTACACATAGCCATGCCCCTGAGCACCTCTCGGATTCAACTACACAGGTAAGCATCCCCATTTCATCCTTACCACTGTCCGTCCTCCACAACTCTGTAAACTGGTGCGTTTCATGGTAGGGGAACACTGCAGGTGGGTGAGTTAGTCCAGGTCTCACAGTCATGGCAGAAATGGGATTCCAACACAGGCTGTGGGATTCCAAAGCCAGGCACCCCACAAATACGCAAGGCGTCCCATCTCAGAGCAGTCCCCAGGCCAGGCACAGGGAGGCTGAAGTGGCAGGACAACCTCCCACTCTGCTTTGGCCTCCTCTAGGCCTGGCTCTGGGCCTGGGATGGAGCCCAGTTCTACCCTTTCTTTCCCTCTCCTTTCTCTCAGCTCAAATTTATTTGCAGTTGAAAGTAAAGCAGGATTTATATCCCAGGAGAAATCATCTTCATGTGAAGATCAAGATGAAGGTAGGAAGAACTGCAGACAGAGGGACTCACCCATTGGCGACCTCTCTGTCTCTGGATGCCTGATTCAGGCCATGTACTGGGTACAGAAATGACAGGAGTTGGTGGCAGAATGGAGCCAGGAGATGATGAGGATCTGTGTGTGTACACTGATCTTCCAAGTGGGCAGGGCCATTTGTGGGCGACAGGAAGGGCTGTCTGGGCAGGGAGCGGAACACTTCCCAGCCACCAGGGAAGGTAGAGGGGTTGGATGCAGTTCAGGGCAGGCCTCATGCTGGGTTATGAATTTGGAAGCTGTTCTGATTTGTATGTGGTTTGTCCCTCAAAGCTTCCTGTATTGGATGCTATGTCCCAAGTGTGGTGGTATTAAGAGGTGGTGGAAATTTTGGAGCTTAGAGCAGTGTCCCTGGGGGTGCTGCCTTTGTAAGGGATTAATGCTGGCCTTTTGGAATGATTTAGTTCCTCTAAGAATGGACTGTTAGGAAAAAAGTAAGCCTGACCTCCAAACCTCTCTGGCTTCCTGTCTCACTGTGTGATGTCTTCTGCACAGGCCCCCATCATCATGAAGCCATCTACCATGGGCCACCAGGGGCCAGATGGATAAGGCTGTCTGATTTTGGACTTTAAGCCTCCCAAACTATGAGCTAAATCAACCTCTTTTCTTTTACAAAATAGCCAGCCTCTGGTATTTTGTTATAGCAACAGAAAATAGACTAATAGCCTTGCTTTATGATAACTTGTTCAAGTCCACAGTTGTTTTTATTAATGTTTCTATATGCATTTGTATTACACAATTTAAGAAAGTAAAAGAGAAGGAGTGTGCCTTGTTTAGAATCCTGGGATTCTTAACATGTGCAGGACAGGCAGTGGAGGAGCAGTAGGGAGGTGGGAAGAAAACCAGGAGCCGGAGAGGCTCGGGAGCACACAGGAGCTTTCCAGAAGGAGAGGACAAGTCACCAGGCTGAAAGTGAGAGGCTGAGTAAGAGGAGGATGGGAACGTGAGCTCAGGATTTGGCAGCGCAGGCCTGAAGATGAGCTTGCCTGGCCATGGTTCAGGGAAGGGTGAATTTGGGCCTCATGCTGAGGAGGGAGACAGAGAGGGTGGTAGAGACAATGCTTTTGAGAAAGATTTGCTCTGAAGAAGAGCAAAGAAATGAGGCAGTATCTGCTGGAAGAGACAGTCAAAGACTTTAAAATGACAGAAGCAGGGAGGGGGTGGGGCTGAGCGGTAGAGCACTTGTCTAGCATGTGTGATGCCCTGGATTTAACCCTCAGCACTGCAAAAACAAAACAAAAACAAAAAGATGGAAACTACCAGAGCTCTTTTAATGCACTCGTGGGAATGATTTGGTAGAGAAGAGTGGATATATAATAGGAACAGGCAGGAGGGGATAGGCGTAGCCAGGGGGACCCAGGGAGTGGGTGCTAGGGCTTGAGGAGGGAAGAAATGGCGTGTCAGCGTGGGCACGATGGGGTTGATCCCCAGCCTGTCAGTCCCTGAGCCCACACTGATCTGGATGCTGCCCTTCTGCCAATCAAAAGAAAACTGGATTGGCATAGACAGACATTGGCTGGACCCTGGCCAGTCCTGACTGTGACCTCAGTTTTCCCACTTGCAAAGTGGAAAGTCTTACAGGCCTGTGGGGGGAATTAAACAGGTAGAACTGTGGAATAACAAGGTGTTTAGCATCATGTCTGACACAGAATAGTTCTTCAGGAGCCCTTAGAAGGACAGGTGGCAGTCACAAAGTGGAGGTTCTCTCCAGACTGGGAAAGGACAACCCTTCAGTCCATCCTGCCAAGCAAGTGCCTGACTTATTTGGGAAGAAAACATCAGTGGTCAATGCCAGTCACCCTATGCTGGTCTCCACTGGGGCTATGCACGAGGCCAAATGCAGATGTTCCTCTGCTTGATGTGGGTGCCGAGAGGTCCCCTACTGAGGTTCTCCTGGGTCACTGGCCAACACCCCCCCACACCACTGCCACTGGTCAGTAGGGTGATCTTGGGCAAGTCCATGGCCCTCTCTATACTCAGTGTCCCCACCTGTAGCCTGGAGTGGGGCACTCAGACCCCTAAGTTCTGCACTTAGAGCTATACATTCAAGTCTTTATTAAGCACTTTATTCCTAATGCTAATGAACCAATATTGACTCTACTACAAGCAACTGCGACGTGACCTTGGCCACGTCATCTGTCTACAATGAGTCTGCAAATGAGGATGCTCCCCGGTCTCCAGTCTTACCAGGTTCTTGTAAGAAATAAAAAATGTTACCCATGTAAGTACCCAGTATGGATCACAGGTGGCTCTCCCTATCTGGAGATTTCCTATCAGCTGATCCTACTGAGTGCTGATGGAACATGTTCTAAAACAACTGCACCTGTATGGAACATGTACTGAATCTTTTTCTTGTCGTTACTGCCTAAACAATAGTGTCAACTTTTTATATGTCATTTACATTGTGTTAGGCAGTATAAGTCATCTAGAGATGATTTAAGTATACGGGAAAATGTCCGTAGGTTCTATGCATGTACCATGTCATTTCACAGGAAGGACTTGAGCACCTGTGGATTGGTATCCACGGTGAGGAGGCCCAGATACTGAGGGACAACTGTAGTAACAAAGGGTCTCAATGCTTGCTAGAAAGGCGAGTCAATGACTGCCTTCCAGGCCTATAGAGGGCTGTTACTCTGGCTGCTTGGCAGCCCCTGCTCTCTGTTACCTGCACCAGCTTTTCTTTGGGGAGAACTGACCCACCCCACTTTTCATTACCTTGAGGAGTTGGGGTCCTTTAAGCCGGCCAGTCACTCTATCCCATTCCCCTGCCACAGACCTAGGTTCAGAGATGGGTGGATGAGGCTCAGTCTTGAGGCTTTACCCAGACCTTTTCAGAAAGCAGCTTTCCTGCCTGATGCTATGATAAGCTGGTAGGACATGGGCCAGGAGCAGCTGGTGGCCTTCCCTCTGCCCCAAAGGGAGCCTGCTCAGGAAGAAGCCAACAAGACAGGAGATTAAGATGGACACATATTCCAGATGCTGTTCATTCACAGCTGTTCCCTGGAATTTTAGTCACAAGAGATCGGTTCCCTTTTCTTGCTTAAATGAGACTGAACCACGATCCTGTCACTTGGAACCAGAGATTCCTGACAGTCTGGTCTGCAGTGTCATTGCCTTGGCTGGCACTGCCTGTTCAGTCTCACCAGGCTTCTGCCACTGGGCAGAGGAAAGACAGAAGCGCTCTGATGCTGACCACCACTGTGCTGCCTGGCAAGAGGGAATGGAGCAAGAAGTCCAACCTCCGCTTGTGCAGCAACCCTGCGTGGAACCCCTGTGTTGTTCTGTGCATCTTTCGCAGGAAGGAGGGTCTGCTGGGGTGCCAGTGTGACCTAGCAAGCATGAGCCTTGCAAGTTGTCCCTTAGACGTACTAATTAACTGGATATACCTGGCACAGGTGACATGGGACAGTGCTTGTAGAAATACATAACTGGGGAAATGAGATCAGAAGGAACTGGGTCTTAGGCGATGGGCTTATGGTTTGCCTGGGCTAATGGTCATGCCACTCCCTGAATGGAGGCGTCTGAGGGACTCAGGTTGGCACTCAGCTTTCCAAGCAGGGAAGGAAGCGAGGTTGTACCCATGCAAAAAGGTCCTTGGGATTGCAGTCCCGGCTGCCCCTAGGCTCACGTGAGGATCAGGTAATCCAGATGCCTGCAACCCACCCCTCAGAGGTTCCGATTTAATTGGTCTGGGATGTAGGTCCATCAGAGCTCATCAGGGGGTCTCAGTGTATTGCTGGGCCTGAGAAGCACTGAACTAAAGACAGATGTAACTGCTTCTAGTCCTGGCTCTGCCGTGTATAAACTGGGTGGCTTCAGGCAGGTTGGTCGCTTTCCTTCTCAGAACCTCTCTTTACTTAACAGCACCCCAGGGCCTGGGGCATTCCCTGCGGTAGCCAGTCCCCAGCAGGACTCCGGGCACAGCATGCTATACCACTAGGGCCAAACTCAATGAGGCCTGTGGACCCTTTAGATTTCTGACACGTAACTTTAGCTCAAGTTCTGGGACAATTAAATTGCACCCCACACATAAGATGTGTGAGTGTTTCCCAGACTAGGGTTGCCAGATAAAATACAGGATGCCAGACTATATATGAGTTTCAGATAAACACATTTCCCCCCACATAAATATGCTCTAGATGCTTTCGCACAAACTTGTGCTAAAATTTTTCATTGTTTATCTTAAATTCAAATTTAACTGGGTATCTTTTTTTTTTTTTTTTTTCTAAATTTGACAACTCTGCCCAGATGCCGTGTTTGGTTTTTGGTTTTCAGGCTTTGCCCAGTGGGGTCTGAGAGAGGCAAGGCAGGGATGGAGAGGCCCTAAGGGGCTTTCTATTTTGGAACTTCACAGCTGAGAACCTCTACGGGAACCATGGTGCTCCTTGTTCCTTGTGATACACAGGAGTCCAGAGCGCTCCATAGAATAAGGACACAGCTGCCCCACATCCATCCACTTGGTTCTGGGGACCTTCAGGAAGCTAAGCTCTTCTAGGAATTGGGAGGTTCCTGGGAGGATTTTTTTTTTCCCCCTGGGATGATTTCTGAGGTTCTCCCATTGCCTCATCCTGTGTTGGCAACAATAGGGTATGTAGTGCCTATTCTTAAGCCACACAAAATCATGACTGCATAGATTTCTTCTTATGTTTATTATACTCACCCACTATAAATCATTGTTAACTTGGGAAGAAAAAATAAATAAAAATCACTGATCTTTCATTTACCAAGATGTGACCAATGTCAACTTGCTTTTCCCTTGGGAAGGAAACGAACATTTATTGAGCCTCAATCACATGCCAGAAACTTCCTCTACATTATCTCATATAACCTTCGGAAAGGAAAATAATTCTATTGCTTTTTCTGACTGTAAAAGCAATACAAGCTCTCCCTTTCTATATATAACACATATATTACATAATACAGGTCTTTAAAAAGGTAATTGTTACAGATATAAGAAGAAAAATTCATCTGTGATCCCGTTACCCAGCGATGCAGTTCCTTTTGATCTCATTTCCTCCTATTATATATTGGTGTGATTGCTGCCCTGGGACACCTGTGCCAGGCATAGCCCATCCTTAGTACAGCTTAGGGCCAACTTGCAAATAAGGAAACAGAGGCTGTGTTACACTAACATTCCGGTGGGCTCTGCCTCTCCCTTCCAAGGGTCATAAAACACTGTCGGGGTCACGTGAAGTTTTGCTGAGTAAGCAAATGAAAGGGAGGAACCAGCACTTTGGGAGCAAGAAAATCATAAGTTCAAGCCCAGCCTGGGCAACTCAGCTACTTAGCGAGACTTTGTCTCAAAATATAAAAGGGCTAAGGATGTAGCTTAGTGCAAAGGTCCTGGGTTCAATCTCCAGTACTAAAAAAAAAAGCATGTGGGAAGAGTCCAGGTCCTCCAGATTCATTCTGTCTCATCATACCATCAAAAGCTGCTTCCAATTTGTATTTTAAAAAAATCCTAACCCACTTGTGCTGATTGTCGAGTGGCTGTGGATGGGCAGATGTATGAGATGTGGCTGCTTTCCTGCACTATGGGAATGAAGAGCTCCGAGAGTGATGGGAGATCTAGGAGGTTTTAGAAACCTGCATTTTCTGGAGGTGAAATACCAAAACCTTTCACGGAAAAGAGCTGGTGGGATATGGTTAAAATGTCTGAGTAGGGCCCCGGCCTGGAGGGTGGGTAGCCTGGAATCCAGATGTTCCCTAGGGGCCTACTTGCAGACAGGTAGAGAGTCTTATTTCTTAGCTGTATACCCCCAGTGCTTTCTGTTTAGCAGGCCCTGTGCTGCAGCCCTTTCATCCATCCTCTCATGCAACCCTGTCAATCAGTCATGAGGTAGATGCTATCATGCATCTGTTTTACACATGAAAAAACTGACGCACAGAGAGGTCTAGCCAGCGGGTGAGGCCACACAGCTCAGAAGTGGAGAGCCAAGTCTAGGCAGGGCTCTGTGACTCCTGAGCCTGGGCCTGCTCCTAACCACTCAAAAGTTCGATTCCTTCTTATTTCTTGGGGGAAAGGCCTTGGATGTATGAATCTTCCCTCTGCCCAATGGTGTGCATGGAGAGCAAAGGAGCTCAAGCCAGAGTTTTCGCTCAAGATACAAGGCCAAAAACCAGAAACATCCCAGACACTAAGACATATACCAAAGGTGGAAACCCATATCATGAAATACTACTCAGCAACAAACAGGAACGAGCTGCTGGTACATACTGCAACCACAAGGATGAATCCCAAAAACACCCCCGGGGAACCCACACAGGAGCGCACATGCACTGTGTCTGATCCCACTTATGTGAGGTTCAAAACCAGACAAAACCCACCTGTGGTGAAATCAGCAGAGAGCTACACCTAGGGAAGAAGGAAGCTGGCTCGGGGCAGGCGGGACCCTTCCCAGTTTACGGACGGGCATGTAAATGTCAAACCCACTCCTTAGATCTGTGCATGTCCTTGCAGGTAAATGACATATAGAGCTGTGTCCAGACCTCTGAGAAACTCGCGCAGAAGTCAGGGCTGTTTGGTTCAGGTGCGACCTGGAGGCTCAGGAGCTAAGGTCTGACAGAAAGCAGGCTGGTGGTTGCCAGGGAGGACATGGAGTGGCTGCTTAATGGGTGCGGGTGTCAGTCGGGATGGTTAAATGTTCCGGAAGTAGACAGAGGTTATGGTTGACAACAAAAGGCCACTCTGTTGTACACTTTAAAATACTTTCCTCTTACATGTATTTTACCTCAATTTACTCCCCCCGCGTCCCAAGGCCCGCCACCTACCGAGGAGCTGCACCTCGTCCGTGATGCCGTAGACATCGATGAGCGCCCAGAGTGGGCCGCCCACGGCCACTCCGCAGTGGAAGAGCACCGGCTCGCCGTCGTTGACGCTGTAAAAGACGCGGCCGTGGCGGTCGGCCCAGTAGGCGAGCACCGTGTCGCGCAGCGCTAGGTTCTCAGGCAGTGCCTTGGCCCAGTAGCCTGGCCGCGTGACCAGGTCGGGACAGGCATACTTGGGGATGTCCTGTGCGCTCATGAGCGACGGGTCGTGCGCCGTGAAGCCGAAGCGCAGTGCGCCGCTCCAGCCTGGGCGCACCGCCACCAGGCGCAGCCGCACCTGCTCGTATAGGCGGATGGGCCGCTGCGTGAATGTGACGCCGTTGCAGAAGCTGTTGCGCCGCGTGGCCCGGCGGGAGTGGCCGTCCAGCCGCACATTCTTGCCCTTGGCTTGCGCGTGGAAGCGTGGTGCTTCGCCCAGGACTGGCCGCCTTTCGGGGCCAGGGCCACAGCAGGGCCGGGTGGTCAGGAGGCGCGCCGGGGGACTCGAGTCTGCAGGAGGAGACAGGCAGGAAGGTTAGGGCTCGAGTTGTCTTTTCATACTCATTTTCACGTTAAAGTCCATCTTCATAGAAAAATCACTGATGAACTTTAGAAGATTCCAGGCTAGACCAAATGGAGACCAGCCCCAATTTCTTTTCAGAGCATTCTATCCATTCCACAGATGGCCAAACTGATACTTAATGCTGTGCGTGCATGCGTGCGTGTGTACGTATGTGTGTGTGTACTATAAGGACGAGACCCATTCTGCTCTCAGACAGACCACCACCAGTGAGGTTGTCACAACGGCCAACTGGGGTCAAATGACTTCTCCATCCCCACTTAGATGAGGTTCTGTGGTGAAATCGGCAGAGGGCTACCTAGGGAAAAGGGGGGCTGACAGCCCCGCTGAATTCTTCCAAATCCGGGAGCTTCCTCTCTGGGCTGCAGAGTTCCCCAAAGGGAAGCAAGAGCTCTGGATTCTGGGGCAGTGGTGAGAAATTCGGCTGGTTTTCCCTGTGCAGTTTTCGTTCAGAAGCAGGACATGAGAGGCCACAGGGAGCGAGCATTATCTTGGGCGCCCCAAGAATCCCGGCTCTCTGGTGCTGCCTGGCCAGGTGACGCGGGATGGAGCATGCAGTTCTCTAGCTGAGTACCTTGCCTGTGGAATGGGAGCACAACTGAACCCACCCGGCCGCTGAAAGAGACCACAGATGAAGTCCCTGACCATGACCTGTCCCAGAGCACAGTGTCATAGGCCACTAGTAATCTGATGTTGTTACTGAGGTTCCCAAATTGATCCAAGCCAAGGCTGTGTGGCTCCCCAGCCCCTTAACTACAGAAGAAGGCCTTCTTTGGGAGGAAGTTGGGGTTTGTTTCTAAGGAAATTCTGCTGCTTAGGATCTTTGGGTGGTCTCCTTTCAGAGGCTTTGGCCATTGGTTGGGCTTAGCTTTGAGTGGGAGTAGTCACCTCCCCCTCCTGGGGCAGTCCTGGGAGGAGGCAGGTGGGCGCGAGTTTCTGCTGCTCATTCCGTGCAGCGGCTGAAGCCATTTTCCTGGTGTTTTCCTAGCTCGCAGGCAGTCCACGGCATGTGGTGAGAGTGGCAGACCTAGAGAATGGGAAAGCACAGCAGGGACCCTCCTCCCACACCAGCCACAGCCCACACTGTGCTTTGGGCACTCCGGGGTGGAGGTGGTGGGCTCGGTGGACACTGAGGCACATGGGAGCTGGGGCAGGAGAAAACTCCATGCCCCTCCCAGGCCCACGGAGAAGGGAGCCCCAGCCACTGAGCTGGGAACCTTGCAGGGAAGCTGGGAGCCCCCTCTTCAAGCAGAAGCCACCACCCCACAGATGACAAAGTTCAAGGAACAAAGCCAAGTCCCCATGTTAGAAAAAGAACTAGAGGCTTCTGTCATTTGATCATTTAACAACTACTAAGTGAGTGCCCAGTATGTGTCAGACATCGTGGTAGGCCCCGGGATGCAGCAATTCCCAGGACAGACGAGGCTTCCACACCGATAGACTGGCATTCCAGGGGGAAAAGCTCCGCAGTAAATAAACCCACTCTGTGCCCCAGTGGGATGCAGTACAGACAAAAATGTAGCTCAGGAAGGGGGCAGAGAGAGGACGTTATCTTAGGATTCTCAGGGAGGGCTTCTCTGATGGGTGACTTTTGAACAGAGACCTAAAGGAGGTGAAGGAGTGAGCCATGAAGGTATTTGGGGAAGAGCCTCCCAGGCAGGGGGAATAGCAAGTGCAAAGGCCCTGGGGGAAGACTGTGCTGGTGGGACAAGGAAGCCAGTGGAGCCAGAATGGTGTAAGCACTGGGGGAGTGGAATTCCAGAAATGAGTGGAAGATGGGAGTGAGGAGATCTTAGAGTTCTCCATTAGCTCTTTAACCATTTACTCTGAATGGGAAGTGTTGGCTGAAGGTTTGGAGCAGAGAAGTGTGAGATTGCTCAGGCTACCTCGTGCAGAGTGGACAGCTGGGAGGCGTGGGGGGGACACTGGTCACTGAGTTGAGCCTCCTGGACTATTCTGTCGCAGGTGGAGGGAAGGCGACTGGTGGAGGGGTGGGAAGAGGTCACATTCTGGATAGGTGTTGAAAGTAGTAGAGATTTGGGGGTTTTAATTAGTTTTTCCAGAAAGAAATAAAACACTTACTTTGGATGTTTTGATTCAATGAATAAAGCACATAAAATATAGGAAAAGACCTTTTGGTTCTATAAAACACACTTGAAGGGGAGGCAGAGGGGAGGGCAGAGCTTTGGTACCCTTGTGCTTAGGTGCTCGGTAAATGCCAGCTGCTGCCTGTATTATGCTTCGGACAAGAGTAACTCAGAGATCACTTCCTCTATCAGCCCATTTTACAGACGGGGAAATGGGCCAACCAAGGGAGAAGGGCCTCCCCAAGGGCAAGGTCTGCAGGTACACAGCAGGAATCCCTTTTGTGGGCTTTTCTGCCAGGTTACCCCTGATGCAGAGAGTCAGGAGGAGAAGGGTCACTTTTATCTCAGGAAGGTGAGGCCCTGGCTCGGGGCGTGGCCTCCCATAGACCTGGGCCATCGTGAAGGACTCCATCTTGCCACATGTCCCTCAAATGTCAGCCATGCAGGCACCTGCTGCTTCTGCCTGCCCAGCGTCTGCCCCTCCTATCTCCTGGTTTTCCTCGGGGGAGCTAGCCTTCCTCCAGTGAGTGGGGTGACCTTACAAATCTAGAAATTTGTGGCTCAGGCCTGGGCAGCAGATGACTGCAGACTCTCCAGTTCGGGGGGCTTCTTTTACTTAAAAGCTATGCTGAGGTGGGGTTCTGATACTTCAGTCAAAAAGGTCCTGATTTATAGTCACCATGCATTCAGTAAATTTGTAAGGGACACTTGCTCTGGATGGTTATTTGCCATGTATTTCCTCATTTAATCCTCAGAGTAACCCTATGAGGTAAGGACTGTTGTTTTCCATTCCAATCATGTGTGGACAAAGACATAGAATTTCAGAGAGGTTGAGTCACTTGCCCAAAGTCACACAGCTGGTGTAGCTAAGGGGGGACTGACGTGTCTTTTTAACCAGTTTACCCTACTCTCTCTGTCCCTTAGGAACTAACACAGACAGATGGAAGAGCTGGGCAGTACATCCCTAATAGAAGAGATGGGCAAGAGGTGGCTTTTGGATTCCTGTCACTCCTAGGCAGGGCTGCCAGGGGCCAGCCCAACACTGGGCTGGCAGAAGAGGGTAGCACATGAAATGTTTACTCCATTGCTTATTCACTCCCCTGTCTTTCTGCACATGGCATACACCCTGATCTCGTGAATTTCAGAGTATCCCTACGTCACAACTGAATACACAGTACCAACAGGGCTTGCCAAAGGCCGCCACAAGCATCAGCACCCAGGGGTTGTTAGGGCCTGGAGGAGGCTCTGGACTCAGCCAGGGGCTGGAGCGGGGGCGAGGTCCGCAGAGCAAGGCCTCCAGGGAGCAGAGGAGAACACTACGGGCAGGACAAGGGAAGCTGGAGTTTGTTTGGCAGGCAAAGAATAGGGGAGGTGTGGCAGAAGGTGCTTGAGGTTGAGTGGTCGCTGTTTTGCAGGGGCGAGGGGCAAGCGTGCTGCCGACGTTCCCAGGACCAGGTGCAAAGGCCCTGAAGGCCAAACCAAGAGGTTCAGTCACACAGCAAAGGGAGGAGGGGGCTATGAAAGGACTTCCCACAGATCAGGACCCCGCCAGGCCAGGGCTGCCTGTGATGGAGGGGCAGGCTCAGAACTAGGCTGCAGGCCATCTCCAGAACTGCAGGGGAAGAGGAAGGGCCACTGCTTCAGAAGGACAAACTCCAGCAGCTATCCAGTGTACATCATCAGCAGAGGCTACCTGGGGACATCAGAGGCCTACGCCATCCACACACGCCATGGCCTTATACAAGCCACCTGGCTCTGGGCTATAGCTTCCCCCAGTGCCCACAGACCACAGAAGGTGTCCTTCAGCTGGCAAAGTCTCCAGGAAACATTAAATATGACCACAGATCAAAAGACTGATTTGATTATTTTTATCTCCCATTCCCCAAACTGGTCTTTTTTCCCCCCAATCTTATCTCTCCACCGGAGTGACTTTATGAAACAGCTTGGGAATCCTAAGCAGATGTTCCTCTGGAGCAGTCTGACAACTTAAACGAAGGCCGGGCTGTTTGAGGAGATATACTGCTTTGTTACTGTAAGGGGAAGTTTCCTGCAAACCCAACTATATGTTAGGATAAAATGCAGCCAAGTCACTGGCGAAGTTTACATATTTGTTTAATCTTGATTATATGATCCAACTTCCTCCAGGGAATAAGGAATAAACACTCTTATTTTCCCCCTCTCAGAGGCCAGGGCCCTGACATGTGATAAAGAAAACCAGAGTGAAACCGTTCAAAGACCATGCATTATTTACACAAATTGGAGATGCTTAAAATACAAGAACAACAATAGGCGATCTCCAAATTGCATATCCACATCTGCTTTTAGCTGGGTTCAGGGAAAGCGGTTTGTTCCTATAAGGAACAGGAAAATATGGAGGTAGACTCCAGGGGACCTACGGAGTGGCCTGGCTTGGAGATGTCAGCGGGAAACCTCGACATCATTGCAATTGTGGCAACAAATGACAACCACATTACAGAATGTTTGGGAAAGAGGAGAAAACTCTGCCCACCTGCATTTTACCCTGATCACACCCAACTCGAATTGCCTTTTAATTGCAATTTGTTGTCTCAGCTCTGACCCAGGACAGAACCACTGTCTGAACCTCATGATTTGTCAGGCCTTGTGCTGCATATTTACCAATACGAATGTAGCTTATTCTCAAAATGAGCTGTGGCTGACAGAATTACTGCCCCCATTTTCCAGGAGGAAATAAGGCTCTAAGCAGCAATGACACTTTGCACAGTTTCAAGAGCAGCACTGAGATGTGAACCCAGCTTCACTTGTCCCCAAATCTGTGCTCTTTCTCCCTTCCCTAAGTCCCACCGAAGAACTAAGTAGCACTAAGTATTTTTTTCTTTCTTGCAATCAGAGCGCATGCTGCCCTTTCCTCTTGAGCACACACAGCGCTTCCCCACTTGGCTCCACGCCTTTGCTGTGCCCCCTCCGTGGCTGCAGAACATTCTATCAGGAGTTCAAATGTCCCCATGGCTCCCCTCATGGTGACCACGTCAGCCACCCCCTCCCCAGATGGCTCATCTTTGGGGGCAGAGGTCCTCTGCTGCTGGCGTCAGGACCAGGTTCAAATGGACAGTGTCTCTGGGGAGAGAGTGTTCTGCTGGGAAGAAGCCCCAGACCACACCAGGGACAAACCACATGTTCCCATCCTCTCCAGAAGGGCCGAGGCCCTGCCAGCTCAGTGAGGGTGCTGCATATGGCTGAAGAGTCGCCATCTGATCCCAGCCAGGGCCTGGGTCCAGGGGCTGTAAGAACAGTGGGGGAGGGGGTTCTGTGAGCTGGGGGCACGGGAGAGACCTCTGCAGCTGCCTTTCTGGCTCAGAGGAGGAGGAGATGGTCCTTGCTCTTCGCTAACCAGTCACAGGAATGATGCCCTGACTCTACACGCATGTGCAGCGGTTCTGGACGTGGTGACGAGTGACCTAGGATGGCTGGGGGGTGGGGAATCTGCCATTGCTAAATCGGTGTTGCCATGCCCAGCCTTGGGCAAGTCTTTCTGGAAGATCGGTCAACCTAAGATCTGTGTTTTGCTACTAATGTGTATGAAGGCCCCTGAACAAGTGACTTCCTGAGGCTGCAGTTTTGTCATTTGTACATGGTGTGTGACCTTAGACACCCATCTCAGTGTTAGCAGGGGCAATGAAATCACAGAAAGATCCCAGCAGAAGTCCTGGCACATAGTAGATGTTCAATAAACTTCATCAAAGCCCAGCCAGTAAATAAGCCCCTCGCCTCCAGCTCTTGAAGATTTTTATTGCTAGATCTCAGTTTGAAAGGTGGTTCAAAAGAGCATGTGCTTGGAGTCAGGCAGGCCCGGGCTTAACTTTGTCACTTATTGGCTCTGTGACCGAGCTCCGTGCTTAACTTCTCTTGTCCTCAAGCAGGCCTAGAAAACCAGTAAAAATCACCTCTATCTGCAGACTGTTGCGAGGATGACACAAGGCAAGTTCACTAGACTTGGTGCGTGGCACATATTAGGTGCTCATTAGACATTTGGTCTCTTCCTTTAGCCACCTTACTTAGTCCTTTGACTTGCAAACGTTTGTTTCTGGGTCACAGATGCTTCCCAGGGGTGCAGGCAAGATGTATTTGGAAAGGTCTCTCCCACGGAGGGCCCGTGACCTTGGCCAGACAAGCCCTTCGAAAACCCCGGGCTGCTTCCGTGTGGTGTTCAAGGACAGAGGCCTATTTTTAAGCCATCCCAGCTGCATCCCAAATGTGTGCTGTGCCACCCTGTGAATGGTCCTCACTCATCTTTCCAGCCCAGCTCTTCCTTTGATCTAAAAAGAGCCTGAGGAAATGGCATCTACTGCCAGGAGGAGAGCAGGAAGCAAGCGCTCTGGCTGCTCTGGTGCTGGCCGCCCGGGTGTACTGGCTGCAACTTTCAGCAGGCGCCTCTCTACAGGAAAGGGAATGGTCACCTGGGGAAACATCTCTTCCGTCCTGTCCTTTCAACACATTTCGTGGGGCTCCTGCTATGTGCCTGGCACGCGCCTTTGTTTATGGGCTTTTACCTTCAGCACAACCCTACAGAGTAGTTTACCCTTTTCCTTTTCTAGAAGAGAGAGCCGAGGCGGCGACGGTCCCTCCCCGCACTTCAGCCCTCTTCTGTGCAGCTGTGTGGGACATTCAGGTCAGGGGTGGTGTGGACCTTGCTGAGAGCAATGAGAATGCTGGGTGCGGTGACGTGTGCCTGTAATCCCAGCACTTGGGAGACTGAGGCAGAAGGATCACTGCGAGTTTGAGGCCCGCCTGGGCTACATAGTGAGTTCAAGGCCAGCCTGAACTACACAGTGAGACCCTGTCTCAAAAAACCAAAAAAAAAGAGCAATGAGAGCCCTGTGGCCTGTCTGCCTAGAAACACCCACACCAGTGCCCCTGCCTGACATTCAACTTCGGGGGCTCCTGGACCCTTATAACATGCATCTGTGGACCGCAGACCTTGAATGAGACATCTGTAGTTCAAGCGACATTTGCCCAGGTACCAAATGCAAGCAAGTGCTGTTGGCAGTAGGAAGCAGCATGAGATGTACGTACGTGTGTGAGTGTGTGTGTCAACATGTGCTTCAGAGAGAGGGAAAAGCAACCTTCACCCTGCACTGAAAAGGGCAAAGATACTGGTGTCCTCTGGCTACAGGGAGCCCTTTCCATTGGTGGGTTTGAAGAGAGTTAGAAAACAAATAACCAGCCCGCCCTTACTACTGCCAAGCACACAGCCACAGGAGCCCAGGGGACAGACACTGGCCACTGGGGCTTTGTTCTCTGGCACGGAGGCCTGGCCAGCAGCACCCCCCAGTGGAAGAGGGCCAGCCCACACTGGAAGCCCCAGCTCCTCTGCCCTCCCCTCCCCGTCGCAAACAACCCGGCCTGCCAACACCTTGAGAAGAGGGACGGGGTTGTGGGAGGCTGGAGGTCACAGCGTGCTGCTGGCTGGGGAAGCCCACTCTGTCCAGGCCTAAGTGCCGGCCCACTTAGCCCAAGTGGCTCCAATGTGAGAGTTCTCAGAGGGTGAGTTCATCCCAGCACCCACTCCAGGCGGGCTCCAATCCTCTGCTGGGCCCCTTGGCTAAGGTCTCTTCTTGATAAAGGGACCCAGGAAACTCCAACCTCACAGGCGCCAGCTCCCACGGTCAGGGCCCCAGTGGTGTGAGGGTGGTGGGAATGTCCCTCATTCCTTCCCCAGTGCCTCACTTCCTCCTCAGCTGACAGTTACAGAGCATTTGTCCTGACTGTGTCAGGGTCCGTGCTGGCTGCAGGGACAGACATATGTGCCAACGAGTCACACACAGTCCCTGCCCTAGAGCTGAGAGATGGCAGTGGGGATGGACACACAGACTTGGCCTGCATGGGGCGGTCAGAGGAGCTGCTCAGCAGGACTGATCAAGCATAGGGAAGTGTCTCTCAGGCAGGGCAGCTAGCACTAGTGGAGCCCTGGAGCTCAGACTGAGCTTCCCTCACTGGTAAGCTGCAGAAGGGACAACGCAGAAGGGAGAGGGTAGCTTGGAGATGGAGCCAGGGGCAGCACCACAAAGGGTCTTAAAGACCAGGAACAGGAGGTTAAATTCTCCCAGAAAGCTCTGGAGGTTGCCAGTGGATTTGGGGCTGGGAAGAAACCCCTGTGGCTCCACCTCCCTGAAGAATGAGATTCAAACCCTGGGTCTTCCTTTCTTCCCTGCCTGTCTGTCCAAGTGACCCAGAATAGCAGGAGTGAGAAAAGTGGTCCAGATTTCAAATGTTCCCTCCAACGGCCGGCACAGTCTTGGTCTGGTCCTGCTCTTGGTGCCTGCCTCCAGCTGCCCACTGATAAGCTGGCTGGATCACCAGGCTTGCCGCTTCTCCTTCCCTTCACCTAGAAGACAGCCACACCCCCAGCCTAGGTGGTGCCCCGGCCAGGCTACTCCAAACCTGGTCCTCAGGAGAGCACCTGCAGCCGGCCAAGGAGTTGGGATGCACACACGGTTCTGCTTCTCAGGGTGAAAACAGGCCCTGAAGCAGTAGGAAACTCCCCAGGGTGACACTGCTTCTGCTCTGGAGCAGAGTAAATGTCCATCCAGAGCCCCGCACAGGATGGAAGGATAAAAAGCTAGGCTATGTACAAGCAGCTCAAGCTGCCTACTGGCAGAGAGGGCGAGCCATGGCCTGGCCAGGGAGCAGGAAGGAAGGCCTGGCCAGGGGTGGGCAGAGGTGGCAGTGGATGTCATCAATCAGCTTGTTTTGAGCTTCGCAAAGGCCACAGTTTGGCACAACTTGGGATGAACAATAAGCAAAGCATCTAAAAAAGGAAAGCGGGTGACTGATCACAGGGCGGGGAGATGGAGCCCCAGGGCCAAGCGTCCCTGAGGTTTGAAAAAGAACCGGGGGTGGGATGTGATGGGAGAGGCAGATCTCCTAGGGGGCCCTGGAGACCTCCTGTCCTCCTGACAGTGCTGGAGGAGGTGGCTGCTCCCAGGCCCTCTGCCAGTGAAGAAGGGAGACTCAGAGTGGCTGGGAGAGCTCCCGGGGCCACACAGCCAGCAAGTGGTGGAGTTGGCATCTGAGCCCTTGCCGACCTGGCTCCCACCTCCACTTCACAGACGAGGACATTGTACCCAGTGTGGGGGGGTGACTCAAGGTCATGGTGCTGGTAAAGGGCACAGTCACATCTGAATCCAAAGCCCACGCATGCTCTTTGTGGGCCAATTGCTTCTCTAGTACACCAGCAGCTGTGTTAGTAATCAGTCTCAGGGATTCGAGACGTGCAACACAGCAAGACAATTGGGTCCAAACAACCCCGCTTCGCTCCATCAATTTTGGGAGCACAGGCTCCTCGCCTCCAAGGAAGAAGGGTCATGGCCACTTATGGAGTCTTCACCTTCAGCTGGTGTCAGACTTCTTGTGGACTCTCCTATTTATTCATCATCACAATCCCAGGAAGGAAGGTGATACCATCATTATCCTCATCCTAAAGATGAGAAAATGGAAGCTCAGCAATGTAGAGATTTGCCTAGAATCCCATAGCTTAGAGATGATGGAACTGGGATGGGGCAGCCTCCCATCCCAGTTGGAGGACTCTGATTGGAGCACTCTGATCCTGGGAACAGAGCCCAGGCAACTTGTCTATGGGGATAAAGTTCTGCGCCATATCCAGGACACTGCAAGTTCCACTCCGCCATCTCCTACCCTTGAATGGCCCAGAACCTTGAGGGACAGGAAGCTGGTGTGCAGACTGAGGACCTGCTGTCTGGAGTGGAAAGTTACCCAGTGCAGCCGGCCTTGGAGACGCTGGGTGTGTGTGCCCACCCATCTCATAAATCCATCATCCTTAGGGCGCAAGGGAAGAAAACATGTGCCCCAGGGATATCACTGTAGTAACAACAACGTGTAATGTTGAGGATGCAAACACAATACACTTTTTAATAGCTGTAGGCATTCTGCCAAGTGCCAATACAGCCCAAGATAACCCCCACCTCAGCCGGTTCCCCAAATGGCTTACTCATTAAAGAACTTTTCCCTGCCAAGCAGAGGTGAGGCAGGAGGCCAGCTCTGAGCCACTCTGAATCCCAGTAATAAGAATGGAAGGAGAAGGAATGGGGGCCGATTGGCCCTCCAAGGGTGGCTGTTAAAAATACCTGCTGGAAACACCTGCGGCTCAGGTGGGAGGTCAGGAGGAGGGAAAAGACCCGGGCTGAGGCAGGTGGCTTCCTCATGCTGTCTCAGTGTCCTGATCTCTAAAATGGGGCTACGCTCTCCACATGCAGAACTGACAGGAGTATAAATGAAAGGCTGGGAGGAGCTCTGCAGGAGTTCAGCAGATGAGCACTGCACACCATTTCCAATGAGACCCCAGAGCCAAAGGCTCCTTACAGCCAATTATTCTTTGTTTGGCTGAACTGAAATCACACCTCTATGAAATGTCCACACACTGGTCATGTCTGCATTTGCTCCCCAGTGCCCTTCCCCATCAAGGGCACAGGCAGCTGTCAGGCCCCTGTGGTCCCTGGGTCATGGGGATTCTCTGCTCCCCCAGGGACGAGCCCCTCACTTTGCTGTCTGGAAAGGCCTCAGGACACCAGCTGACCCGCTTTGGCAAGGGGTTGGAGCTCTGTCCCCCACCATGAGCCCACAGGCCACTTGGAAAGAGTCCCACCTTCGCCTGGAGGTGGGATGTGGGACAACCAACCAAAGACCTAGGGGAGCAACTAAAGTTAATCTGCCAGGATTTCTAAATACTCACAGATTTCTACTAACTACTACGAAGGCTTCCAGTGCAGATGGGAAATGCCCTCACCCGACCCCTGCACCTCTCCCTGGCAGTCTTCATTCCTTCCCTCTGGGAGGAATCATGTTGGGGTGCCTGGGTTGTGTGCCCTTGGGCAAATTACTTTCCCTCTCGGTGCCTCTGTTCTCTCACCAGTTGTATGGGACTAATAATAGCCATCTTAGAGGGCTTGTCCCAGGGGTTAAATGAGTGCATCTACTTAAACAGCGTGTGGCACAGACAGGCTGTGTGATGCAAGTTAGTGGTGGTTATTATTTTTGTGTGCATCTCCCTCAGGAGTGCCTGACTCAGGGCTTAGCATGGAGCAGGTGGACTTGTGAACACATAATCCTAACAGGTGCCACTGCATGTGAGCACCTCCCAACTGCCAGATGCTTTGCACGCCTGAGAGGTAACACCATTATCGCCTCTCTGCAGAAGAAGAAACAGAGGCTTCTCTGTTTCAGTCCAGTCACTTCTCTGGCTAATAAGGGGTGAGGCTGAGTCTCACACCCAAGGAATGAAGGACCCCACTCCATGCAGGTACGAAGTCTGCTGATCACAAAAGCATAGCATGGAGGCAGGATGCTCCCCACTGCAGGCAAGACCTGCTTCAGGATGATGGTGTCCCCGACGACTCACGGGGGCTGCCTGGAGCTCCAGGCAGGCAAGGATGTTGGATGCACTGTACATCTGCCAATGAGGGGCGGGGGCCTGAGTCTCTGCCCGGTAGGAGAAAAGGATACAGGGCTCAAGATCCCTAGAGAACATATCCACTTTTGTAGCTACAGAATCTATAGGCCCAGGGTGAGGTGGGCTGGGAGTGGCAGGGTAGACATTTTCCAGAAGGTGCATCCTCTTGTGCTGGGGTGAAGACAGGGGGAACAGTAATCAGCAAGAGGAGTCCCAACAGGCGCTGGGGGCATCGACCCGTGGTGATGGGAGGGAAGGGACTCAGAGCAGCAGGGGCCTGAAATCCCCTTTGGCTCCGCCACTCCCCGGCCGCCTGACCCTCCCGGTCGGGGGGCATCTCCTTACCACTCCGAGCCTCAGTTTCCTTGCCTGAGACACATGTAGCAGACCTCTGGAAAGCTAGTTGTGGGATTTCAGGATGAAGCAGGTAAAGGGCTTAGTGTGGTGCAAGGAGCGGAAGTTCTGCCCACCTGCAGCTGCCCAGGTGACCTCTGGCTACCTGCGGGGCGTGGAACCGTGTCCTCCCTGTACTTCAAGCTCTGACTGCGCGTCTCTGGGATTCTATTTTAAGCCTCAGAGAGCACACTGACTACAGAAAGCCCTTTGGTCCAAAAGAGGGGCGGAGCTGCCTCTGCTCCTCCGTGGGGCGTCTTAAGCAGCCTGCTCTGCGCGCCCACGGAGCAGCCCGGACGCTGAGTCCCAGCCCCAGCCAGCGACAGCCCGGCATTATCCCCGCGGGGGGCCCGGCCCCAGAACCGCACCGCCCCGCCCCCACCCCCGCACCCCTGAAGTCCCTCCCGCCGGGACCCCGGAACACTGGAGCGCCCCACAGGCCCAGCTCAGGAAAAGGGTGCCTCCCACCCCAGCCTCGGGGGCCAGGCCCACAGTCACTTGTCAGCCAGGTCCCGCAGGGCCCCGGGGACAGGACCCACCGAGGGCTCTTTCCTGGCAGCAACAGTAACTAGCACAGTGCCATCTCGGGCACGGTGCTGGACACTCGCCTGCTCCTGTCCACTCAATTCTCACCACTCAGCCGTGAGGGAGTGGCCCCTGTCCTCCTTGCTTCATGGGGGACGTGGGGTGACACCTCAGGGCAAGGGTGACCTGACTCCAAGGACTGTGCTTCAGGCTCGGACATCAGCTCTCTCCCTGCCTCAGCCCAGTGGCCCCCGGTTCTCATCACTGCACCCCACCCAGGGGACACTACTGCAACACAAGCGTCACACACACATCCACAACTGAAACAAAAGTTAGGAAGCAAAAATACTGTAAGTGAATACACTCCAATTTTATTCTATTCTGTCATTAAAGTGTTTTTTAAAGCTGGTGATGAGCCACAGCAGACAGAGCGCTTTGGTGACCGCGCCTTGTTTGGGGTGTTGAGTGCGGATCTCTCCCTCTCTGGGGCAGGGTAACAGAACCTGTGCTTGCCAGTGATGGCACCAGCTGCCCGCCACATTCTGTGAGGGCACACCGCCCTCTTCCATCCGAGGCCAGCTCCACGCCGGCACCCTGTGCCTGCACACATCAGGCTCCCGATGGATGCTGGTGGCCATGGGGTGACCGAGCCACCTACAGACAGGCAGGAGATGACACCACATGGGGCAGGCACTCAGCCGCACTTCCTCCAGATGTCACTTCCCTCAGGAAGCCTTCCCTGACTCCCGCAGCCAGGGAAAAAGACCAAGAAGGAAGCAGAGTGGGCCAGGGCAAGAGGGCAAGGACAAGGAAGCTCGGTTCCTTCCAGCAACTTCTCCGCTTTCCCTACACACTGGCCAGACCCCACTCCCTCTTCCTACTTCCTGACAGATGAGACCATGCCTCTCCTACTGCCCTATCCCAGCCCTAGCCCTGGCATCCTTACAGACCACCACCCAGGAGTGTTGGCCAGTTGGCCCCTGACTGTGGTTGGCAGCCCAGCAGGCTTCAGGGCTGGTGGAGGAACCACCATCACTTTGAGAGTCTCAGCTCAGCTCTAGAAGTAATTCTTAATGGGAGGAGAGAAGAAAGGTAAGTCAAAGAAAGCTTCACTCTAACTTGGGGCTGGGTGGAAGAGGTAGAGGGGTGAAAAGAGAAAGGGGAGTGTCACTCACTGGCCCTCTCTGCAGCCTTTGCAACTGCCTCATGGAGAGGTGACTAAGGCTTCTGTCTTCCTGAGAGCTAAAGTAGGCCAGGGAAGCCGGTGGACCTGGCAGCAGTATCGGCACTGCTCAGATGGGCAGCCAGGCAGCAGCAAGAGCTGGCCACAGGGCTCCTCATCCAGGTCCTCAAGGGAAAGGGGCTCTGCAGGCGGTGCATCAGGTAGGCACAGTCTCCAGTCTGGATGCAGCATTTGTACACCATCTGCCTAGATTGGGAAGACTGGTTCTCCCACGTACACCCTGGTACCCTTGTCCTTGACTTCTCAGAACCTTCCTTGGTGGCCCTATAAAATGGGGGCAAATATAGTTCCTACAAAGAACTGTTGATGAGGATTGAATATAGACAATATGGGTATTGCCCTGGCATGCCCACGGCTGGGTGCAGAGCAAGGTCAACCTGCTTGACCCCAAAGCTCTGAGATGCCTGAGGACTGAGCTAACACTAAAAAGCCACTGGCTTGGTCAAGCATGGACCAACTTAATGATTAAACCCACCTCGCAGTTTAAATTTAGTCTCTTCTCCAACCAGAACTCTGGGTGAAACATAGAGGCACACAGGGAAGAATTCAGAATGCACTGGTGAGAGAATCGCTCCTCTCATCCCTCATCCAGGAATGCTGCCCCCCCAACCTGTTTACAGTTTTATTTTCTCCTTGCAAACCAGATGAAGGCTAACAGAGTGGAGAGGAAAGGACTGTGCAGCACTCAGAAACAGGCAGTCTTCTAAATTCCAGCCTTGCCACTACCCGTGTGAGTTGGGGCGAGTGCGCTAACCCCTCTGTGTCTCAGTCTCCTCGTCTGTAAAGTGCAGGAGAATGGGGCCCTGCTCTGCGGAACTGAATTGCACTTGGAGAGAACAGGCGAAGCACACAGGAGGAGCTTAGCGGATGCGAGGTCCCACCCAGGTGGAGCCCTGAGCACTCCTGTGTAAAGGACATTCATCGGGATAAGCTGCTGCACTTTGCAAGAGCTGCTGGGGGGCTTCTGTGTCATCCTTCAGGAAGGACCTTCCCTCTCCTCGGCATTTCCTTATTACACACTGCAGCACATTGTGTGCACAGTGGGACACCCAATAAATGTTATCTTAATCATGGGCTGGGAGGATACTGCCTGTCAGGGGAGGAATGCAGGACTTTGGAGCTATCTAAACCTGGATCTCAATCCTGGCTCTGCCAGCTGGAAGAGCTATGTGGGATGTGACAAGTCATTTCACCTCTCTGGGCCTTGGTTTCTCATTCATAAAATGTGAATGATAATCCATACCTGGCAGGGCTGTTGGGAGAATTCAATCCATTTGTTCAATATCTAGTTACTGAACCTTTACTATGAATTAGCCCCTCTCTGAGCACTCAGCATACAGCAGTGAACAAAACAGACAAAAATCTACCTGAGGAGCCAGAGAATAAGCAGCTAAGCACACAGACAGCATGTCACGTGGTCACATGTACCAAGGAGAGACGGAAAGCAGAGTAAAGGGAGAGGAACGGCAGCAGGGGCAACTGGCAGGCACTCACTGGAGCAGAGACCCCAAGGAGGCAATGGGGAAGTCATGTGGAGGTCCTGGGGAAGAATGCTCCAGGCAGAGAGACCAGCAAGTGCAGGAGGCTAAGGAGACACGTGCTTGGCATGTAAACGAAGCCACATATGCAGGAAGCCTGGCATGGAATCCAGGTGCTCAGCAAATGCCAGCTCTCTATTTCAAGTCCCGTAGAATGAACCCCACGCATGTGTCCTTTTCCTGAGAACGAAAGCACAAGGCTTCTTCAGGGCAAGCCTGAGCCAAGTGTTCTTTCAGTTGAAAATTCAGGCACTATGTGAGCTACAGCACCAGGTTTTGAGCCCCTGCCAGGCACCAGGCTCTTGGATGGGCAACCAGGGACACGAGATGATCAAGACACAGGCTTTGTCCTCAGGGAACCCCAAGGAGAGTCCCAGAGATGGGTGATGACAATGCACTGGGGTCAGATGAACAAGCAGAGGGATCCAGGTAGCAGAGGAAAGGATGGGACTGTGCGTGATTAGGGAGGGCTTCCTGGAAAAGGTAACCTCTGAACTGGATTTGGAGAAATGGATTAGCTAAGAAAGGACATTCCAGGTGCTGTACGGGGCATCACTTACTGAGCACAGAGGTATGGAAAACAGTGCAGTGTGTGCCAGAAACTAATAGTAGAGGGATCAGAAAACCATGACTAGCCCTTGGTGCTTTTGGCACCCACTACCTGATGCGACTCAGGAATTCCAGTCCTGTTCCCTTCCTCAAATCAGTGCAAGCCCCAAGCCCCACAGGAAGGCAGACATCTCCCGCACTCAGACACAGCACGGGTAGCCAGCCTTACATCCTGGGTCCTCAGCCCACAGCACCAGTCCACAGAGAGAGGGCTGGGTGGACCACACACTGCAGGGATTGCCAGCCCTGTGTGGCCTACCCGGAGTGTTTGCCCCTTCCATCACTCCAAGCTGGTCCAGAGGTGGCAGAAGTGCTTTTTTTTTTTTTTTAAATGAGAATAGCATAAACTTTCTTAATTAAGAAATTGAGGGGTTGTGGATTTAGTTCAAGTGGTAGACCTCTTGCCTAGCAAGCTCCAGGCCCTGAGTTCAATCCCCAGCACACTCCACCCCCCAAAATAGAAATTGAGTAAAGGGGCCCATGTGGAGGTACCTCTACCCAGTGTCTTTTGTGGCTGGGACATCTGCTGCCATCTTCACCAGTCTCCTGAATCCCCCCTGGTGGGCAGGTGGGGTCCCCTCACCCCTGCAATAGCCACTGCACAGGAGTAGAGGCCACCCTCCAGTAAGCAGACCTGAGTTCCGGTCGTGCACCTGCCACTGACTGGCTGGTGACTCCAACACCAGAATGAGAAAGTTGCAGTGTATTTGCCCTCAAGTTGCTGAGAGGCTTATTTGGTGGCAGAAGCTGGCTCCTCTTCCATGTGCCAGCCCTGGGACACCAGGTTCAGCACCACTCACTGCAGCCCCTCCAGGGGAAGAAATAAGTATTTTTTGATAACTGCATGTAATGCCTAGAAGGAAGGGCTGTTGAGGGAGCCTTAGCATGGAGATGAGGTTATTAATCTCTCTGCTAAAACCTCACACTGAATTTGACCCACACCTGACTTGCTTCTCCCCTGAGCTTTGCTTTTATACTACACACGCGTGAGTGCACGCACCGCCTTCACACACACACACACACACACACACGCACGCACAAACCCTTAACGCACCTTTTGTTCTAAGGATGCTATGAATGTCCAGCCTTAAGTCAAACCATTTCTTGTAACGACTTTGCGTACTGGGGCAGGAGCTGGGGTTGGGGAGAGCGGACAGTTTAGCCCCATCCAGGTCTTCCCACTAGTAACTGTGTGACTCTGGGTGAGTCATTTCCCCTTTTCTGAGTTTCAGTGTCTTCACACATTAAACTGGGATGCCTGTCTTTATGGTGAAGCTTCTTTGCACAACGCACATGCTGGTCCTCGGATATGCAAAGTACTAGGCACAGAGCTTCCGGGGAGCCCAATCAGTTCCCGCAATTACCAGGTATTTTCCAATAAGGCCTCCTCTGCCTCCCCACTCCCACCCCAATCCTCCCTTCTGGGTCCCCTTACTCAGGTCCCGGAAATTCTAGGGTGGTTTTAGGTGTGGGGGGGATGCGCCCTGCAGCCCCGACTCCAATGGGGCTAAAGGGCCCCCACTCGAGCGGACACCAGAGGGGGGCGCCGCAGGGGTTCGCGGGGGACGGCGGCCAAGGCAAGGGAGCATGTGCCGCGGAGGCTCAGGCAGGCTGCAAACTGGAGGACCCCTGCGAACGCCTCCCCCACTGTCAGCAGCCGCAGTCTCCGCACCACCGGCGGTCTCTGACCGTCGGAACCCGGGCGAGCCCGGCTCCGGTCACCCCCGGGTCGCCCCAGGCTCGCTCCTCGGCGCCCTAGGGCTGGAACAAAGGCGAGGGGGCGCGCGGCATCGCCCCAGCTGCCCTTTCGCGCATCTGCCCAGAGCCAAGAGAACCGGGACGGGGGTCCCCAAGGTAACCGGGACGCGGTACCCGCCCTCCCGGAGCGCAAAGCCCGGCTGTGAGGAGGGCGCGCGGAGCCAGGCAGCCGGAGGCACCGGAGACTCCAGCTCGGTGCGCGCCGAGGGCTCCGTGGGGCGTGGGGTGGCTCCCCGGGAGTCACCCTGCGGGTCCCGGGGGAGGAAAGCTGGGCGCCCGTCTCCTGGGCAGGGTTCCCCGGCTACCTGGCAAGGTCCTGTGCACCGTGTTGCCCATCTTGGCTTCGGGTGCGAGGTCGGCGGCGGCGCGCTCCCGGCGCGCGGAGGCTAATTGGGCGGCGGGCCGGGGACCGGGGCCGGGGCCGGGCTCCCGGGCATTGCCGCTGCACGAGCGAGCCGGCGGGCGGCAGCTGGGCGGGCGCCGGGAGGGAGGCGGCGGCGGTGGCGGCGGCGGCTGCCGGGGGGAGGAGGCGGAGCCACCGGCCCGGGCCAGCCGGCTCCGCCCCCGCCTCCACCGCCTGCAACCGTGTAGGGGCGGGGCTGCAGCGGCAGCCGCATCTTTTGAAAGTTTGCACCCGGCGGCAGGAGAGGTTCGGCCCGGCCTCCCGCCCTCTAGCTCCCGCGCCCGGGCCAGGAAGGCGCGCGCGGCGGCTGGGTGCCTTCTGTGCGAGGCTCTCGGCCTGCTGGCCTTTTACTCAGGCTCACACCTCGAGGAGCCTACTGTGTGCCGAGGCCTCTTCCAGGCGCCGGCCACCGTGGGCTACGGCACAACTCCAGAGGAGCTCTTTGCGGGGCCCAAGAAGTGGGGTGGGGCCGGGGAGGTGACACAAGCAGAAGGTCACAGAGACATTGTAGGGCTTGAAGACAGTCCAGCTGGGGTGCTCTGGGGGGCGGAGACTTTAGAGAAGCCTAGGCGAAGTCCAAGGTTGGGAGGAGGGTACCTATATTCATTAATTGACATGGTCTTTCATTAAAATGTTCGCGGAGCACAAATCTGTGCCAGGCACTGAGCTGAGTCCCGTAGATACAGACAAGGTCCCCACTGTCACGGGAAGGGTGGGGCATGCTAGTAGTGGGGACAGACGACAAACAATAAAGATCGGAAGAAAACCCAGGAAGACAAAAACAAGATAGGGTGTCATTGTTTGGGGGCTTTGAGGGGAGGAAGCTCCACCTGATGGAGAGAAGGAGCTAGCCATGGGAAGAGGTGGAGAGTGCTCCTGGTAGAGGGTAAAAGGCAACTTCTCATTCCTTCCTTCCTTCATTCATTCATTCCTTCACTCCGAGGTCTTTTCTGAGCACCTGTCCTGTGTGGGTGCCCTAGCACACTCAGTGGGGAGGCAGACTGCTAGTGCATGCCCTCCTTGAGCTCCATTTTACAAACACTGAGGTCCAAGAGGTGAAAAGACTCCATCAAGAAGGCCCAATTCCAGACCAGTCTTTTCAGACTCTAGTTTCCATGGTTTTGTATCCCTTAGGCTCTTATGAAATGGGTTATTACCTCCACTTCACAGATAGTGAACTTTAGGTGCTGAGAGAGCGGAGGAGGGGTGCCCACGATCTCCCAGCTGGGAAGGGGCAAGGCCAGCCTGGAGCTGTGTGAATACAGAGGGAGTGTGCAGGAGACGGCCTCTTGCTTTGGTTTCCCTGGTGCCCTCTGCCTAGAGTGTGTGTCCTTTCGCAGAAGGCTTTCCTTCTTCAAGGTTAGCTCAGGCCTCCACCTCCAGGAAACCACACCCAGAATGATCACATGTCTGCATGTCTGCAGGAGGTGCCTTGTATTTGAGTTACTAATTTCTTGTATCACAGGTGCCCAATGTCTTAATTTTAACCCCAGGTTCTGGTTGGGAAAGGCCCATCAGCTGCAGCACCTGCAGTGAAGGTAAGTTTGGGATGCAGACAGAGGTCAGTCTTGTTACAGAGGAGGCTGGGAATTCTCTTCAGAGCAGTGGAGAGCAAACAGGACTCTGTGACATGAAGGGCACCAGGCTGTTGCATACAGGCCTTTTCAAGGTCACCTTCAGAGTGCTCAGTGAGGAGCTATGTTGTACAGATGACAAACGCTCACCTTCTCCCATGAAGCCCTGGCTGTCCTGGTGTGGCACAGCTGATCCCCGTGGTGGAGACATTGGCCCAGGGAGAGCCTGATATATGGATTTTGAAGGCTGTGTTTTAGAATCGAGATCCCTGTGACTGAGATACGCTCTGAGAAAAAAGGCTGTGGCTCTCCCACGATGGGGACATTAGTGTCAAAGCTACACAGAGAATTTGAATCAGAGTTTCTTGAAGTTATAAAGTGGACAAAAGTAATTTGTCCATTAGTGTTTTATGTAAAAACAGTTCTAAATATGGATGTCTAGGGTAATAAATACTACAAAGACATCTCATTATTTTATCTACACCTCAACGTTTATATTCTTTAACTTTATTGTGTATCTTATGAGGTGAATGAGGCTTTCAACCTTTTTTTTGGATTGCCTTATATTCGGGCATATGCAGTGCTGCTCAGCCCTCTGAGGTCCCTCTGTACTTTGTCTTGTCCCTCATTTAAACATCAAGGCGGTGCCACTTGTGCCTGGGATGTTACCTTTCTGTCCTCTCCACTGCCACATGGAAAGCTCTGGGTACAGGCTTGTTCATCCTGATCCCTGCTGCCCAGGCAGGGCTGCTCCATACACACTTGAATAAACTGCAGAGATGCATTGCTCTGACCTCGGAGAAGACAAGAAAGAAGGAAGGAAAGACAGAAGAAAGGGAGGGAGAGAAGAAGAGAGCAGGGAGGGAAAGAGAGAGGAAGAAAAGTCTGTGAAGGAATGAGTTTCAGTCAATAAAGCCCTGCCTGGACCCTGGTATGATCAAGGTGATAAGTGTGAGGAAAAGAAAACAAACAAAACAGCCATACAGTCTTTAGGACAAAGGAGGGGCTTGCTGCTCCAGCTCATGATGATCAGATCATTCTAGAAGGAACTTTGGCTCTCGGTACTGCATTGCAGAAGGAAAACAAAGCTGCTCCACAAAGGTGGGGGCAGGTGGACTTGGGAGAGAGGAAGACCCCTGGCACAAGAGGTGCACAAGCAAGCTGTGCGGCTCCCAGGGACGGCTGTGAATTTACCTTCCAGAGCAGTCATCCGCCGAATTCCTTCCACCCCATGAGCTAAAAGAGTAGCTTGTGGTGTGAAGTTCACGCATCCTGAGCATCTTCAAAGCCAGGAGAAATGCAGAACATCCTCTCCTGTCTGTTGGATGGGTATCAAGCTGAACTCTGGGACGCAAGCCCCTGCTCCCAAGCAAGGCCAGCTGGGACAGTATTGAACCTCTGTCTGCAGATGCCTGGGACCCAGGCCCTGAGGGCTGAGAGTAAGAAGGGAAGGGAAGGACTGTGGGGTGCTGGCATATGAGTCTCTGTGACTGTGGCTGTCACCTGAGTCTCTCCTTCCTTCCAGATAGTTCAGTCATGTCACACCAAAGAAGACAGCTTCTATTATTCTTGTTTCCAGTCAAAGACATGGCGCCTCTGAGAGGTGCAGGCCCTTGCCTCAGGCTCTTCAACTGCTAAGAAGAGTCAGGATTTGAACCCAGGCCTCTCTTTCATCAGGTCTCATTCTCTACATTCGGCTCCCCACCATAAGAAAGGATGGTCTGCCTGGGTACCAGGGCACAGGGGCTGGAGAGGGATGGGTGGCTTTCAAATCCACCCCCCATAAACACTGAAGGATTCGTAGGACTTGGGAGACGGGTCAAGGGATGGGGGCATATTTGGGCCTGAGCAGTAGCCTCTGGTCTCAGCTACTCCTGGACTTAATGTGTACACACATACACACACATACACACACACACACACACACACACACACACACACACACAATACCTAGCAGTGCATGCACCAGACCACCTTCCTTTGGCACAGCCCACATGCTTGGCTTCAGGGGTTGCTAGGTGGGTGTGCCTCTTTTGATCACACAGTGCCCAGGGAGCCTCTGCAAGCAGTGCAGTGGGAGGGCCCAGCAGGCTCCCTGGCACTGCTGCTCTGGAGAGGGTCCTGGCAGGATCACACCCCGGAGCAGCAGTCAGGTGCACCACATGGAAAGCGCACAGGGCGAGCTGGGGCAGGGAGCCCACTGCAGAGTCGGAGTAGAATGATCCTGAACTCCAGAGTGTTGGCCAGCCTCCGCCCCACACTTCAGGAACTAAGAATCCAGGCTAGAGGCAAACACAGAGCTTGGCTGTAAAACTGTTACCGGAAGCCTCTGCCTTTTTGTAAACCTGCCTATAAAACCTTGATTCCCAAACCCACTGGGTCTTCACTTACAAAAGCATCATTTTTCAGTTCCTGGTTACAAAATGCCAGCCACGTAGGGAGCACCAGGCGGCACCCTTTGAGTCCTTGTCACCGTCTGACAATGTGGTCATGAACACAGTTCCCATTCTGCAGGGGAGGAAACGGACGCTTGGAAGAGAAAGGCGCTGCTGAGTTTGTACAGCCAGGAGAAGGCAGAACTCACCGGGTCACCAAGGAGGAAGCAGGCTCAGAGGGATGGAGCCACTTGCTGGAAGTGGCACAGCAGTGAACAGAGGAGAAGGGGTCTGAATTTCTGTGGCTTCAGGGCCCACGTTCATGCTGCTCTGCCTTCCATGAGCAAATCATTTTATGTGAGATGGAAACTGGCAGCAATGTACCTGGCAGCCAAGGCAAAAAGGGAAAGAAGCCTTATGCCATGGTTTTCTTCATCCTGATTGTTCGCAGACACGTGCTTAGTCCTGAAGCCACTTTACTTTTCTGTCTCAGAGCAACAGGGACTCTGTGTCAGGCCAGGCTCTTGGGAAACAAGGGTACTCTAGACATGAGGGTCATTGGTACCACCAGAAGCATAAAGAGATAAGTGTGCTTTCCCTCCTCCATTGCCTCTGCTGTTTCTGGCCTCTGGCAAACCTGCTTGTTCTGCCACCTTCATCCCTTAAACAGGTGACATCCTAGGAGGGCTCTTTGAAACTGCAGGCCATGCTGGACTACTGGCCCCTTTGTGCCACACCAGAGATTACAGCCTGGGGAATGTGGGTGAACAGCCACTCACACCAAATAGCCTCAGTCTGCTGGTCTGAGGGAGATGGGAAGGGCTGGGGTCCTGGGCCAGCTAGAGTTGGGTGACCAGGACAGAGACACCTTCTTCCCCCAGCCCTGAGAGTTCATGCACTAAAACAATCTGGGCAGACCCAGGACTTTTAAGTTCACAGACCATTTTCCTTTCATGGCCTCTTTTTATCTCCGTGAGATCTCCTCCCCACTTCACTGATGAAGAAACTGAAGGTTAGAGAAGTGTGGGATTCTCCCTTGGCCGAGGGACTTGGGCCTGTCCTGGGGACTCCACGGCTAGATTCTCCACCTCTCACTACAGAAGGGAGAGGCCCCATAGGCCAAGAGGAGGGCCCACAGGAGGAGGCACAGTGTCCCGAGGGGCGTGAACACAGGGGTCCTGGAGCCCAGTGCCCCACTGGGGCACTCACTGAGTGTGACCTTGGCCTAGTCATGTGACCGCTCTGTGTCTTAGGCTCCTTATTCATAGAATAAGGAAAATAACAGAACTAGTTGAGAAGATTGTGAGGCCTGAGTTAATAAGCCTGAAGCATTTACATGGGTGCCTGGCAATAGTTTGTGCTCAAGAAACACCTGCCCCATGCAACCAGAGTTATAAGTGTCATTTCCTGCTATGAAACATCTCCTACACTTCTGTCTACTGTCTGTGCGTCTGGAAGCTGTTTCTAGGGACAGAGCTAGCTAATGGCCAGAGACGCTCGCAGCACACTAGATATCCCACTGTTAAGTCATAGGCACCTCCTAGGACAGAGCAATGCCTGGTGCACAGGCCGGCCACTCAGCTTACAGAGCTCCCGGCCGGGCGCTTCCAGAGTGCGGAGTCACAGAAAGAAGAAGACTGAACGCAGAATGCTACACTCAGAATGATTTCAAGCCTATAAAAACAAAATAAGCTAGTACAAATGGTGCAGAGAAAGATGAGAGGAAATTCAGCAAAATATGACGAGTGGTTGATTAGCTCTAAATAATAGGAATACAGGTGGTTTTGTCCAATCTTTTTCTACCTGTTGGCAATTTCTAAATATTTTATAATAAATATGTACAAGACTTTTCTAGTGGGAGAGACTTCAAGAAACCACTTTCGAAAACTGCAGTTTTATACAGTGAGGTGAAACGCTGTCCACCCTGCCCTAAGCCTGTTGGCATGAGTTGGATGGTCAGCTTCCTAGTAGCGAACAAGCTCTATGGGATGAGAGTGTGACATGTCGTGTTGCCTTCGCTGCATACTTACTAGGCATAAATTTGATGGGCAAGGAAATGGGCACAACAGGAGGGTCCAGACACACGTGCAGCTCAAAGTCTCTTTGATACCAGGACAGCTGGGGGCACAACAATGACATGCTGGGAACATTGCTCCATGATGACCATCTTTATGATTTTTCTGTGTCTGCATGTCACCTGGACTATCACTCACTTAATAGTTTTTTAAAAAATTGGTTCACATGACAAATACTCAGAAAACATTATTAAGAAGAACCCAAAATGCTAAAATAAAAGAAAGAATATATATTATTCTTGGATTGAGAGATTCAGTATTTTAAAGTAGTTAATTCTTTGTAAACTGTTTATAGATTCAATGAATACAACCCTAATAAAAAGCTGTTTGTGTGTGTGTGTGTGCGTGTGTGTGTTATGTGTGTAACTTGGAAAACAGATTCTAGTTTTCCAAAATATTTATAAGGAGACAAAAGGATGAAGGATAGCCTTTTTTTTTTTTAATAATGAGGTGGAAGAATTTGCTTTACTGGATGTTAACAGCTATTATAATGTTACAGTAAATGAGTGTGATATTTGTGCAAGGATAAAGGAATAGGTCAGTGGGGTAGAAGAGAGAAGCCAGACATAATGGACACATGTTTCGGTGAGTCTGGCACTGCCAGGCAATGGCAGAAAGGACAATCTTTTCAATAACTGGTGATGGCTCAATTGGATATCTAGATAGGAAAAACCAAACTTGATCCTTACCTCACACAAATCACAACATTGATTTCAGAGAGACTGTAGGTCTAAATGTTAAAGGCAAAATGTAAAACTTCTAGAAAGTAACACAAAAGCCCTCCAAATGGTAGAAAGTTTCTTTAACACAACACAGTGCTGATCATAAAAAAGGAGTGAGCAAACCACATTAAAATTTAAACTTTTTTAGTCAAAAAGCATCAATATGAGACTAAAAAAGCAGCTTATAGAGTGTGAAAAGACATTTCATACACATATAACTAAGAAAAAACTTTTTACCAAAATAAACACAAGTACAAGTTGATATGAAAAAGATTAACAATTTGATATTAACAAATAGGCAAAAACCAACCACTTCCCAACAAGAATATTTCAATGATCAATAAAAACAGGAAAATGTGATGAATCTCATCAATAATCAGAGAAATAAAAATTAAAGTCACAAAGAGATAACCATGGTACCCCAACCAAGTTGGATAAAATTTAAAATTTTGACAATACCAAGAGTTGACAAGGCTGTGGAACAGTAGGAGCTGTAATATACTGCTGAGCATGTAAGTGGGCATAGCCACTTTGGAAAGCTATTTAGCAGTATTTATTACAACGAAACATACTTTCACCTCACTAACTCAATAGTTCTCCTCCTAGATTACACCCAACAGAAATGCTTACTTATACGACCCTAGAGATCTGTTGAATGCTCATGGTTGTTTTATTCAAAGTAGCCTCCAAATGAGAACAACCCAAATGTCCATCCACAGTAGAATGGATCAATAAATCTAGTGATACTCATACAACGGAATATTACACAGTAATGAGGAAGAACAAAGCACAGCCGACTACTGGGATGATTTGCAAATGTCGTGTTCTCTGAAAGAAGCCAGGTGTAAAACAGCACATACTGCACAACTCCATTTATATGACATTTGAAAGCAGGCAGGACTGGGCGATGAAACCTAAAGAAAAATGAGAAATGACAGCTGTTGGTTTCAGAGTGGAGACCGCCTTTGCACAGGTGGGGGAGGGGCGGCGACTAGGCGAGGCCCGATGGGGGCTCCTGGAAAGCTAGAAATGTTCTGTTTCTCACCTGAATGTTGCTTTTTGATAAATAATTGAGCTGCACATTTTGATTTTCATGTGAGCTTCAGCCACGCATAATGGCTTCTCTTTGTGTTAAACTTGAATTTAAAAAGTTGAAAAAACCAAACTTTCCAGGCGCAATGGGGACAGCCATGGGAAGGGTCCTGGGGCTGAGAGGGCGACTTCCGGCGGAAACGTGGGGCGGTACTACCGGAAACCAGATGAAGCCGGCAGAGTCTCGTGTCATCCAGGCACCCGACGCCTGGACCAACTCTGACTTAGCATTCAGAAAAGGTGCGTTCGCGTGTTTACCGACTGAACACTGAGCACACATCATTTTCCGCCTGACGGCGGCCCGCCCTGGCTGTGTGGTGGGGCGGGGAGGTTTGGCTTGGCGTTCGCTGTGTGTGGTGGAGTTTTCAGGAAAGGAATGAGCAGAAGCCGCAGCTCTGAGGTTTTGATGGGATCGTATTCAAAGCACAAGTACGGTATTAAGGGCACGGGAAGGTGCATGATCTGCAACTATTTATGCTTAGGCTGAAAACCTTTATATGCCAACCGAACTTGTTTGCGTGTTGTATGTTGTTTTCACAACTTATCTTAAGACTCCCACATGTGAAGACGGGGAGGAAGGGAGGGATGGCACCCCAAGGGCAGGAAGCCACACTGTGCTGCGGACGGGGGCGGGGGCTGGGGGGAAGCGGGTCTAGTGCGCCGGTGCGAGCTCTGAGGAGCACCCTGAGCGAGTGCCTCAGGATGGGGAGCAGGAGGAGGCTCAGGGAGGGGAGGCGGGGCAGGGGGAGCCTGCAGGAGTGTAAGGCAAGAGGCTGTAAGACCCGCAGACCAGGTGGGCCAGCAGGTGTACAGGAAGAAAGCAAAGGAAGGGGGCGTCCCTGGTCCCCATTGTGTGTGACCACAGCTCTTGAAAAGACCCGACAAAGCAAGCTCCTGCTCTAGCAGCTGCCTCAATTGTGGCCACGCATCTGCCACCATCCCCGCCCCCGACGACTACAAGTCTCCCAGCAACACAGGCCTTGTCCTCAACAGACAGGGGCAGGGGAGGGAGGCTGAAGGCCACTTTGCCACCTGGCCTGGGCACAGAGATGGATAGGGGGACTTCACAAGCAGGCCTTGGGCCACTCTGTCCTTTATATCTCACTTCCAAGAACTGTCATTACAAAGGGTAGTATTTTATACATATATTATATATAGTCTTTTTTTTTTTTAAATCCAAGTGACAGTGTGGCGGAAAGTTCAAAGTAAAATTATGCCGTTAGTAGGTCTTCGGTGTAGCCACTTTGCTGTGTATTCTAGGTTTTTACTCCCTCTTGTCAAACTGTCTTCAAGAGAAAATAGAACTTCCAAGTCAGTCAACTGGGGTGGGCTTCCCAGGTCGGCTACTGCTGTGTGAGCTAAGAGGAGTCCCTTCCCCCTCTGAACGTTTTGCATTGTGAATCATCTTCCTCCCATCCCTCCTCCACCGCGGTCCAAAGAGATGGGCGTGGCCCACAAGGAGGCCGGTTTTACCCTGGCTCCCGTGCTCCCTACCCGGAGGGGAGCTGACGTCCCTTTCCTGAGGCAGAGCCCACGCTGACGGGTGAGAGATGAGAAGCTGGATGTATATAATACAACATGCAGGTGATAAGGGGAGGGATAAGAGGAAAGTAAACCAGCTTGCTGTGTGTGTGGGAGTGGCGCCTGAGCCAGGGTGGACCCAGGCGGTCTGTCTGAGAAGGGGCCTTGAGGGACAGAAAGGAAACCAGGCGACGTCTGAGGGTGTGCACAGCCGGGACCACAAGGCTAAGAGCTGGGAGGGGCATGTGCAAGGAGGGGCACAGCTATTACCTAAGGAAAGGGCAGCCCAGAAAGGCAAAGAAACTCACTCAAGTCCACCTGGGAGCCAAGGGCCATGCTGAGGGATTGTGTCTGGGTCTTTCTGACCCAAAAGCCCTTGACCCGGAGTGTCCCCCACAGAAGCTGCTGCTCTGCACTCCTCAGCAAAGTGAGGTTAGATTAGGGTCCCCCCGCCCCCAAGCTCTGGAGGAGTGGGAGAGGCTGGGTCAGGAGGAACCCCTGGACAGGTCCCCTCCACATTCCTGCCTGCCCAGCATCCCAGCTGCCCTTGTGCTGGACCTAGTGCTTCTCTCACTGTCCCTGGCCATTCTGGGCCACCCCTCCAAAGAGAGAAGTTGCTGCCTAGTGCGCTGAGGGGCACGGTGCCTCCGGTCCAGTCTCCGGGCCCAGTGCCCCAGGCGAGGACTTGAACCAGAGCTGTAAAAGAGTCCAAGAACAATTTCTGGGTGTTAGTGAGTGAGCGAATGAATGAATGAATGAACGACATGCCTGGGCAGACAGGGAGCATGGAGAGGGATGTCAGGAAGCTCGAGGCAGGAGATCAGGGGAATGGTATGAAGGGCTAGACTTGAGGGAGACTCCCTTAACCTCGCTTCCCAGTGCCATCTGTAAAATGGGCTTATCAAAGACTCTCCCAGGAGGCTGCAACTCTCTTTGCTTCCGGGTCAGCTCTTGCCATTGGCCAAAGGCAGGCAAGGAATGCTCTGGAGGCCCTTCTCCTCTTGACCAGGGATGCACCTGGGATGAGTAGGTGTACCCCCAGCACAGATGCCAGCCCCATGCACCCACACTTGTAACCTTTGGGCAGCCCAGAAGCGAGGGGTGTTACTGTCGCTGTCTTCTGGGACTGGTATCCAAACAAGAGGTTGCACAGGGGAAACTCCCAAGACCCAGCCTGCCTCCCAGAGCGGCCTAGTTATGGGTGGAAGGGAGAATGGAGATTTAGGGGGTGGCCGTGCCTTGTGGTTTCTCCCTCAGTGAAGCTTCTCCAGGTCAAGCCTCCAGGAATCTGCTCTGCCGCTCAGTCTGAGGATGGGAAAGTGGGGTGGGCAGTATTTCAGGATCCATCACATGAAAACAGACTGAGGAGCCCCCTATTTTTAGCTACCAAGCTGCGGGTACCTATTTCTCCCCCACCAGGACCAAAAGCTCCAATAAACATCCGTTCACACCAGCCTGAAAATTCCTTAAATAAAGCAGCTACATTTTGGCATCCCCTGTGCTCGAAATACATGCTCCCTGGGTTTGTAATACCACACACACTCTACATAATTTCAACCCAAGTGCATGGTCTGTGCGCTGTCTCCTCACGTAAGCATTGTTGGGGCTCTGGGGAAGGGGCAAGCTTGGCAGGCTCCATAGGTGTGTGGGGTCCTGGTGCTCAATCCCGTTGGTCAGCATTGTGGTTCTCTTGATCCTCTAGCGAAGGGGCAGTAATTGCAGTGAGGCCTCCCAGCTGGGTTTCCTGTATCACTTTGCATAGTGCCAGAGTTCTCACTTCGTGACATGAGCCTAGTTGAGTCTCCAGTGGTGTCCTCTTGCATTATGGGTAAAGCCCATTTTCTCACCTGCCCACAAAGGTCCTCCCTGATCCAGGCTGTGGATCTGCACCCATCTCCTACCATGCTGGCCTGTGTTCACTGTGGTCCAGCCACCAGCCTTCTGCTCCTTAAGCACACCGAGCCTCACCCAACCCCAGGGCCTTTGCATGTGTTGTCTCTTCTGCCTAGAATGTCTCTTTACCACCTCCAGACCTCCCAAGTGGCCGCATCTTATCATTAGGGTCTCAGTTCAAAAGATACCTCCTTTGAGAGGCCCCTAAACCCTTATCATCCTGACAGACAGACTTAACCTTTCTGTCTTCCTCCCCTGGGCATGGATTATCTCAGCCCTCTGTTCTATTTTCATCAAAGATTTTCTGGCAGGTTTACTCATTTATTTCTTTTCTTCCTGCTCAAGGCCAACGTAAGGGCAAGCATCTTATCTGCCTTGTCCATAAATGTTATCCTTGAAGCCTGTCCAGCACAGAAGAAGTGCTCAATAAATATCTGTTAAGCAAATGAATGAGTGCTTCCTCACAGCTCTCCACAAAGCTATGTCATTTTCCCCGCTTTAGAGATGAAAATAGAGAGGCTAGAGAGGATAAAGGACTTGCCTAAGGTCACGCAGCCAGTATGTGGGGCTCTTCCTCAGTCCTCCAGAGTGGGCCCAAGGCTGGAGTCCAGCATCAAGCCCAGCCCTGCTCTGTTCCTCTGTGAATGAAGCTGAGTGACATTTGCCTACTTGGCCAGTGCAGGGGCACCAGGGAGCTAGACAGGACTTTGATCAGAGCCCACCGTGACAACACAAGGACTCCGCCCAGAGAGACAATTGTGTCATTTGGGCCAGCAGCTCTGGCAAGGAGCTCACTGAGCCTGTTGTCTAAGTCAGGTCGTGACAGGGCATCACTGTCACCTTGGAGGGCTCTGGAATGAAAGGGCCAGGGGAGGAGCCTTTCCAGAAAATGTCAGGCCAACACCGAAAGCCTGTCCTGCACTTGAAAGGGGCTCTCCTCCCATCCTCCTCGCAGGCCCATGCCTGGGGGTGGCAGGTGCTTTTTTGTATAACATCAAGCTTAAGATGCAGCAGTTGTAAAATGCGTTCTGATCCTAGACACACCGAAATGTGAGCCCCATGCCTCGGAGAATTGATGAGATGCAGAATTATCCTGTCTTACAAAGACGCCCAGCTCAGAGAGGCCCCACCACGGTCCCTGGATAGCCCTCCAGTCCGCTCAGGATTGTTCTGCGGCCTCTCCGCAGCACTCCCCAGGGGCATCCAGCCTCCAAGTCCACATGCAAGCTGTTCCTGCCCCTGGGAGCCCTCCCTGACTCAGTTGGAGACCACCCTGTCTCACCCTCCCAGACTCAGTGGTCTGTAGGCAGCATTCTGGTTTGCCATGTGGCTCGGGACGGGATTCCATTAAGGGCAGTGACTGAGTCTCGTCCCTCTTGTCAGTCGGTTGTGACATAGAAGAGACCACTCAGTGGGGCTCCTTCTCCCAGTTTCAGGGACTTTCAGTCTTCCACGAGCACAAGAATCACCAGGAGCTGTATTCTTGAATGCAGACTCTCGGGCCTGCCCCTTAGTGCCTGATTCTGTAGGTCTGTATGAGGCCGAGAACATGCGTTTTACCCCACAGTGATTCTGTTGGCCCACCCAGGCCAGCTGGCCTTTGTATTTCCACTCATGTCAGAACTCACCTACTGCCCCCTCCCCTGGAGCTCTGCTTGTTGCAGGTGGATTCTCCGCCCCTCCTTGTGGGACCAGTGTGCAGGCCCATGGTGCAGTGGGGATTGTTTGGCCTTCTGCACATCCAGGAGGGCTTTGGGGAGAGAGATAGGAAAAACACCTTTGTGCAGATGAACGGCTCTATATTAGACTCCTGGACTCTGTTGCTAGCTGCTGTAGGAGGTGCGGGGTGGACAACGCATATGTATAAGTTCCTGGCACTTAGTGGACAGTGTGACAATATAGTAAAAGCCCTCACAGTATGCCTACTTTTAACCTGTGACTACACTCTTAAAAACAGAGGTGAGGAGTATTATAATCAGACCAGGGCAGCCACAACTCAGCTCTGTAGCATTCTCCATAACAGTGAAAAGCTAGAGCCACATTTCAACCATAAGCAATTTGTTAAATAAACTCTAGCAATAGAATATTATGCAGCCATGAAAACCAATGTGTGGAAACTGTTCCCTGGTGGTGAGAACGTTCACATATTGTAGAGCCAAGAGTGGAAGTTACTAATCTATTTCTGGCTCAGCTACTCATTAGCTTTCTTAATTTTAAAATGAAGACAAATCAAGGGTTAAAGACCTTTTATAAGAACTGGAAGAAGTAGATGTGTTAATTTGTGTAAGTACTTCTATGAATAACCTGGTACATAGGAGACAATCCATAAACATGTGAGCTATTGTAGGCCACTGTTGTAGTGGTCCTTTGGCTAAGATCAAGGGTAGTATCTGTTCTTAGCAGTTTAACATTAGCTATTGTTACATCTATGGGTTTGGAAGTTTGGGGCCATTGTTTATCCACTTGTTTTTTTCTGTCCACTGCACCCCTAATTACACATGTATTGTGCCACTTGAAGGTGTCCCAAATTCACTGATGCCCTACTGGTGGTCTTTGTCAGGTTGGGGGTGTAGCTCAATAGCAGAGTGCTTGCCTAGCATCAGAGAGGCCCCAGGTTCCTTCCCTGGCACCATAACACCAACAACAAAAAAAACCTTCATGTTCATTTTGGATATATTTTACTTCTATGTCTTCAAGTTCATTGATCTTTTAGGAGAGGGTTCCAGGGAAGGCTAAGCACGCACTGTACTCCAAGCTACACACCCAGCCCCCACTGATCTTTTCTTCGGCCACTAATCCCATTCTGTGGAGTCTCTTGCACACTGAAGTTTTTATCTTTAGAAGTTTGGCTTTTATTTTTTGTTTTTGAAATTTGTTTTAATTTTTAATTGACAAAATTTGTACATATTTATGGTGTATAACAGGATGTTTTGATGTTTTGGTATATACACGCATTATAAAATGGCTAAGTCAAACTAATCAACATGTATTACCTTGTACATTTCTTCTTTTTTTAGTGGTGAACCCCTAAAATCTACTCAGCTATTTTTAAACATATGATATATTATTAACAACTATATTAATATCTATATGTGTTAAACGTATTCCTCCCGTCTAGGTAAAATTTTGTGCCCTTTGATCAACATCTATATACTCTCCCTACCCCTTGGCCCCTGGTAACTCTTACTCTATTCTCTGCTTCTATGAGTTGGGCTTTTTTAGTTTACCTGTGAGTGTGAGGAAGATCACGTGGTATTTGTCTTGCTGTGTCTGACATAATGTCTTCCAGGTCATCCATGTTGCCATAAATGGCAGGTCTTCCTTCTTTTGAAATGTGGAATAGCTTTCCCTTATGCATATATACCACATTGTCCATGGATGCTTGGACTGTTTCCATTTTTTGGCTGTCATGGATAGGGCCGCAATGAACAGGAGAGGCAGATGTATACTGATTTCAGAATACATTTATACCCAAAGTCGGATTGCTAGATCATAAGGTAGCTCTATTTTTAAGTTTTTGAAGAGCCTCCAAATTGTTTTCCACAGTGGCTGTATGAATTTACATTCCCACCAACAGTGTGCAAGAGTTTGCTTTTTCTACAGTCTCAGCAACACTTGTTATCTTTTCCATTGTCAATGATAGCCATTTAACGGGAGTGAGGTGGTGTCTCCTTGTGGGTTTCGTTTGCATTTCCCTGATAATTAGTGAAGTCAAGCATTTTTATATACCTATTAATTCTTTGTAATACTCCCTTTTCCCTCTCAGATAAAAAAAGGATGCAGCATGTGAATTAGATGGTCATTTTTCCTAAATTTATATGCAGAAAACCCAGAAATGCATGAAGAAAATGAAACTTAAAGACACTAAACAAGCCAACAGCTTTTAAAACTCCTCTGTATTCTCAGAAATAGGCCCTACTAATATTGGAGTATAGACTTCCCGCCCCTTTTTTGTGCAGCCAGTAAGTGGTAAGGTATATTTTAATGAAAATAGTTTTTAAAAGATTTAAGGAAAGCATGCTGGTAAGAAATTTTCTAAAGTAGCCAGATATGGTGGAGCAGACAGGCCTATAATCCCAGCCACTCAGGAGGCTGAGGCAGGAGGATCACAAGTTTTGAGGCCAGCCTGGGTAACTTAATGAGAATTTGTCTCAAATTAAAATAAAAAGAATGGAGGCTTAGCTCAGTAGTAGCAAGCTCACCAAATATGTGGGAGTCACTGGAGTTGATCCCTGGCACCATTAAAAAAATGAAAAAGAAAATATCCAAAGTAAAAAAGTATTTATAGTGGAAAGTAAGTAGAGCTTTCATCCTTGTTCCAGTGCCCCAGTCTGCCTCTTGTCCTCCCTAGAGGTAACCCATGCTACCTGTCCTAGTTACTTTTCTGTCATTGCTGAGACAAAATACCTGACACCCAAAGTTAAAGGAGGAAAGGTTTATTTTGGCTCACAGTTTGCAGAGGTTTCAGTCCGTAGTTGGCTGGCTCGGAAGCAGGGTGGCATGGCAGAGGGGCATCACAGAGGGGGAACAGTTCATGGCAGGCAGAAGGCAGCAAGACAGCAAAGTAGTGAGGAAGCAGGTGGCAAACAGCAAGCTACAAGCAATGACCACAGTAGCCCTCTTTCTGTCTCTTATGTTTTATCCAGGCAAGTCCTGATTTGCAGCATTTGCCAATTTCCATAGTGTAAATATTCTCACTGGGGCCTGCTTCAAGCTACCAACACAACTGAAGTCACAGCATGTCACAGAAGGAGCACAGTGCTCTCCAGCCTGCGTGAGCTGGCCCCAGGACACCAAACCCTACAGGCTACTGTTTGGAACTGGATTCCCAATTCTCTCCTTAGAATAAATTCTCCAAAGTGAATTGGCTGTCTGACAGCGTATACACAGCCCCAAGGCACTTGATGAGCAATACCGAGTTACCCTGCAGAAAGATGCTATAGTTTATGTTCCATCATGTTAGAGTGAGAGATGCCCGTTTGTCTCACCCCAGCCCACTGACAATGGCCATCAGCATGGCTTTTAATCTTGCCTGTTGGGTAGATGGAAGGATAGTGGCTCATTGCTGATTTCATTTGCATTGCTTTGGGTGTATAATTCTTAACAAAACTTATGACCAAGTGATAAGTTATTTGGGCAACCTTAAGGATATTTCTTGGAGCCCTTGGGGCTTGTAGGTGTCCAGGAAGCAATTTGGGAATCTTGGTTTTGGTGCACTGCTTTTCTCATTGATGAGATCCAGTTGGAGATCCATTTATCCACCAAACAGCACCAACACATTTCCCAGAAGGCATCTTGTTGTGTTATTTAAACCCATATTGGCACATTCACCCTGCCCTCTATGCCACCACCACCCTCTGACCTTCATCTCAGGTGAAGACACCCAAAATGCCACAGTATTCACTTAGCATACTGTAGGAGATGATACTATCCCAGAACTGTGCTTAGGAAATCCAGAGCTGGGCAGCACAATATATCCTAGCTGCTTTATAAATAAAGGAGATACCCTGGAGAGGTAGAAGGCCTGTCTGCCCTTAGTAACTGTGTGACCATGGACAAGCTATTTTACCTGTCTGAACCTCAGTGCTCTCATTTGTAAAGTGGGGATGGAGTGGGAGTCATGATAATATAGCCCATACAGGATTGTAGTGAGAATTAATTGAGCAAATGTATTTTTAGTGCTTAGCATTAGGCCTAGCACATAGTAGGTGTGCAATAACAGTCATCTTCATCATGATGCTATGAGAGTATACTGTAACCATGAGGTTACATATGATCTTCCAGGTTTCCTTTAGCCCCTGCTTTGGATGGATCAGGGTGACCACCATAGACCTTACATGTTCAGCTCCCATTCAGCCTTCTCTGAAATGCAATTTGACCTCAGTGTCTTCATTTGTCCCGACACAATGACTTTCCTCAAGGCAGAGCTAAAAGCTTCTTCAAGAATCTTCTTCCAATAAGTCTTTTCTTATTTGTGTGGGTGGGACTGATGTTCTAGTGGAGATTCTGGCTCCCCTCCCTCCCTCGTCAGTTTTTCCTGCCTGAGATGGCGTCATAAATTTTTTAGCATATATCCTGCCATCCATCCATCATCCATCCATCATCCATCCATCCATCCATTGTTCCATCCATCCTTTCAATGAATTGATTACTTAGGTCTGTTCTCAGCTTTACAAAACAGAATCACTGAATTGCATGTGCTTGCCAGGTAGCTTGCCAGGTAGTCTAATTTCAAGCAAATTCATACAAATGGCAATCTTTATTAACCTTGATCTTCACCATCTCTCTGGCCTCTGGCCACCTTTCCGATTTTACCTGATTTCATTTCTCTTCTGCTCATCTCCCCTGTTCCAGTAAATGGACTGATTTTCACGCACTGAACTATTTCCCCACTCAGGGCTTTCCCCAAGCTGTTCATTCACTCAGCCCAGAGGGCTTTTTTCTCACCTTTTTGCCCAACCAGCTCCTTTTCATCATTTCCAGATTAAATGATATTTCCTTCAAAGAGAGCTGCATGACTCCACCCCAACCAAAATTATGGCTGCTTCATTATGCTTCCCTCACAGACTTACCATAATGTGTAGACATATTTTCTTTGTGTCTTGTTTGTTTAATATTTGTCTCCACTGTAGGATTGCTACCTTCATAATGATGGGGTCTTGTATGCTGCATTCGTGGGGGTGCCTGGCCATGTCTATCCTCAAGAATTTGTTGAATGACTGAGGAAATATTTAGCCAAACTCAGCTGAAAGAAACAGTTGGAGCACAGATTGCTTCAAAGACAGGCTGGCCACCTTCCTTCCCAGATATTCCCCTCTCTCCCCCTCCCGGGGTGAGGGCAGCCAGATGAGAACCAGCTGGAAGCAGGGAGGGCCTTACCACAGGGCTCAGACTGGAGACCTGAATGCGTTGGAAGGAAGCACAGATGTGCAGAGGGGCAGGATCAGAACATGAAGCCTCTCCTGTAGCTACAGCAAGAATAGTGGTTATTACCCAGTGTCCACGCTTGTGAAAACCTTTGGGAGAGTTTTACGTTGGAACCAAGAGTGAGGTTAGACCCCAGGCTCTGAATTTAGATGGTCTGTACACCAGTCCGTCTCCCATCCATTGTGCGTCTATGAGCAAGTTGTGAACTTGTCTTTCCCATTTCAAGGATTCAGAAATAGTGCCTATCTTGTAGAGATACAGAAGGAGTAGTAAGCACCCAACAGATGCTAGCTACTGTTACAATTCTCTTAGGCAGGAGATTTGTTCCAGTGCCGTGGTTATTGTGATTCATGTAACTGACCAAATCTCCCTTTTCATCCTGGCTGCTGGGAAGCTAAACACCAATTCTGTGGCCCAATCACAGACATGGGACATCAGGTTATGCTCTGTGAATGGGCTTTATTTGTGGCTCCGTGTTAGCCCCGACTTCGTTATTTATTCTTTTCCTTATTCTATTGTTTATGTGGGTAGCTTGTTCTGACTTATGTGTTCTTGGAAACTGCCTTTAATCTTTTTGAAAGTGATCTGGTGTCTTGAGGGAGAAGTTTCTGCTTGCACAAGGCTGATTTTGTCCCTAGTCAAGACTGCAGGGCCTTAGGAAGTAGAGGCTACCTCTGATCCCCTGGCCAGAGCCCTCAGCTGAGCAGGACATTCTAAGCTGAGTCGATCTGTGGAATGGCTGGAGGAAGACGCTCTCTGCCTTGACTAGGAGAGGAGACGGTGGAATGGGAGAACTCTGCTCTCTCAAGTGTCCATAAAACTGACAGTGACACACATGGAAAGGTAATGACCACTGTCCTGACACCCTGTGCCTCAAGACCACAGGGGGCAGCAGGAATGCCTGGAAGGCACTGTGGTCACAGCTGGCCTCTGAGTGTCCCAAGCTGCTGGAACGTCAGGCAGCACAAGGAGTCAGGCACCACTGCGGTTCCAGGAACTAGCAGTCTCCTCGCCAGCACTGCGCTGTCAAACACGCGAGGCAGAGCCCACATCGGACAGCCTCTCTTTCCTTTGATTGTGACAGGACACTGGCACCTGGGCCACGGATTACGGTTGGAAGTTACATCACTTCTGGCCCTGGCTGGAACTTCTTGCACTCTCTTTCCTGTCCCCGAGCTGAGCAGAGAGAACGTGGGTGTTCTGGCATTGGGCAGAGCCACGCGTAACAGGAGCCTTGATCCCCAAGTGACTGCATGGGCAGATCCTACGTCTTTGCACCGCAAGGCCTCTGTACCTGCTGGTCTCCCAGGGGAGAGTGCGAGCAAAGAAATCAAATGCCATTAGGGAGTAGGACTTGTTTGTTACAGCAGCCTGACTGGCGAATACAGTGAGACCTACTGTGTGCCAGAAGCCAACACAGGCAATGGCTACGCTTATTCCACTTGAGCTTATCAGCAGTCCAAAGAGACAGCATGACATTTGGCCTGTTTTACAATGGAGAAGAATGTGATTCAGAGGCATGGGCTAACTTGTCCCCGAGATCAATGGAGAGCTGCATGTTTGAATTTCATTTTCATTACTGCTTGCTTTGACACATATATTTCTGGTTTTATACCACCAGCCTGCACAGAAGGACATTAAAAAAAAAACCGCTGAAGGAAATCAAAACTTTCTTACTAGCACATAGGGTTATCATTTACTACTTCATAAAAAAGCTTTTTGGGGGAGAATCATGAAATAATTTTATCACAGGCCAAGTATTAGGAAAACTCTTTCTTGGATCAACTGGTATATATATATTTTCTAAGGACAACAAACCATGAGGCATGTTTCCTTCTCTGCTTTGGTTGCTAGGAAGCCTGAAGCAACATTTTAGGTCCAATTCTAGTCGTGGTATAAGGTTGTTTGGGGGACAAACTTTATTTCTGTCTCTTATTTTCCATGAGGGCCTGAATTTCTGCTTGATTGGATTTATTTACATAGCATTTTGTGTTTCTGAATGCATTCATGGAAGGACCTCAAACATTCTTTGGATTCAAAATGGACAAAGAAATATGCAAGTTGTGCAGGGTCCTATAGCTATAAATAGGGTTAAGATTCACACCCAAGGCTGGATGTGGAAGGCCAGGCCTCTCTAATTTTCCAGGGCTGGAGCTTGAGTTACGCTCCAGCAGGGACCAGGGGTGACTCAAGGAACGAGGCCAATGCAGCCCACAGGATCAGGCTTGGCTTCTCCCAGATGCTGGGGTTAGGAGGATCCTGCTATGGCCTGGCTTTTGGGATAAACCAGAGATTAATAACCAGTAATCGTGGAACCCTGTGGCCCTACACATGAGTTGGGTCATTAAATTTCTTTAAAAATGAGAAGTTTCCATCACTTAAAAATAAGATTTCACATTTTAAATAGCCCACATTTCCTGTTTTCTCATGAAAAATAGACAGTCAAGCAACTCTGGGCCTCCAGTCTCCCATGGCAGCCAGTGTTCTGCTGCCCTGTTCCGATGGGGCGCAGTCCTGGAGTGTGGGCTGGTGCTCCCGCCTGGCCTGCCGCACTCGCTGGTGGCCTCTGTCCACCCCTGTTGGCATGAGGCTCAGCCCTAGTGATGATAATGGGCAGCCTGCTTGTCTCCATGCCCCTCCTCGTTCTCTTGGGCACCCTCTGCTCCCCTGGACACTCCTCCCCACCCTATTTGGTTCGCCCCAGTCCTTCTTGCCCTTCAAATTTGAGCCATCTCATTCCTTGGGAGGGTCATCTGGGGCTCCTTGTCCTTCTCACCCTCTTGCTATTCTGTGATTATTTCCCCATGATCCTGTGGGCACTCATGGACATGGCACATGCTCACCATGCTTGGGGGAAGAATGAATGAGTTAAGGAAGGATCTAGCAGGAGAAGGACTGCGTTGAAGTCGCCCAGGTTCACAGGAACCCAAACAGCAGAACTGAGCAGCAGCTTTGAAAGCAGGACTTGAATTCTATGCTCCCCCACTTTGGTGAAGAGAGGCCTGACGCAGGGCCTTGGACCACCTCTGTCCCCTGACTGCCTCTGCAATGCCAGTGCTTCTGGCAATTGAGTCAGCATCAGCCTGGCCCACTCCCCAAGCTGGTGTCTTGGGGAGGAGGATGTCACAGCCCTAGACGGTCACGTGAGCAGCCCAGTCACCACAGGTTCCGCAGCCGCAAAGGTGGTTTATTTTGCTGTCTCCCCTTGTCCTCTCCCAGTGTCCTCGCCTCCCCCAGTCTGCTCTTTGATTGCTGTTGCAGAGAGGAGCAGGAAGAATGTCGTAGATGGTGCATCTGTTGTTCTGGAAGACTGTGAAGGCACATTAAAATATGCGTTCTGTGGGCGTTTGTTAGGCTGGGGCTGCTGGAAGCTTAATAATGGGGGAGGGCGCAGAAGAAAGGAGAGATGGGAGGGAGAGAGCCAGATGGATGGACAGAGAAGGAGATGCTCAGAGGAAGGGAGAAGGGAGGTGGACCAAGAAACAGGGGAGAGAGAGGCTGTGGGTCTGTGGCACTGCCACGTTCTTCTGATGCTCAGTCTTTTCCACGGGTCCAGACAGAGATTTACGAGCGTTTACCCTGCGCATCCGCAGTGTGAGGCCGACACATAGACACTGTGGTTATTTTTGGAAGCAGTGGTGAACTGCTCATGGGAACGGCCCAGCCCAGCCTGAAGCTGTGGCCCAGGGTTTGCCTGCCCCCTCCCTGTCCCCTCCTGAGGCTGTCCCCTGTCTTCTCTAAGGAGCTAGTGGGAGGCAGGCTGGGCTTCCACAATCCATCCACCCCCCGAGTCGCCTGGGCCAGGTAGCCAGGATGGCTGGCAGGGCCGCCTGGCCTGCTGAGGGGAATGCTGGGCATGGGCATGGCAGCCAGGATGGGGGACATCCAGGGAAGCCTAGAGGGACAAGGGAGGTGGGGAGGACAGTTGAGGAGGGACCATTTGCTCCAGGCATCCATGGCTATATGTGCAGCAGCTCAGGGAGGGTGGGACGGGGGAATTGTTGAATGAACACAGACCCTGTGCCCCACTCCACAAGGCGAGTTACCAGTCCTTCCACCACACAGATGGGGAAGTGGAGGCTCAGCCAGTGAGGGACCTTGACCTGGGGCAATAGTGGGGGCCTCAGGAGGACTCTCCAGCAACCACTTTGCAGATCCTTCTCCTAGCAGCCTCTAGTCCCACCCGGGAGTTGAGGAGCAGTGTGCAAGATGCCTCCCCACTCAGTGTGCAGGAGAAGCAAAGGCACCTGTTCTTCCTTCTGGGACAGCAGAGGGAGCGGCAGGCAGGAGGCAGGGCCCTGGCAGTCATGATGCCTGGCCAGAGGGCTTGGACTGGGTCCTGTGGGGGCAAAAGTGTCAAGGGAGGCTTTTCAGCAGGGACTGGAGAAGGTTAGAGGGGTGTTAAGGCAGGCATAGGAAATAAAGGTAAGCATCCAAATACCAACCAATACACCCATGTGTCACAGCCAGGATGTGACTGATTAAAAATAAGTAATAACCCTAGATATAAAAGTACTTGCAGAAGGCCTGGTCTGCCTGCTCACTCATTTTATAGATGGGGAAATTAAGGAATAATTTTACTCAGTACCATCTGCTCAGAATTGTGCCTTAAAGCAGTTTACTAAGAAAAGTGAGGATAAGCATCTTTTTTTTTTTTTTTGTGGTGACCAAGAGGAAAGCCAGGGCAAGGCATGTGCTAGGCAAGCACTCTGCCACTGAGCTCTGTTCCTGCCCTGAGGTGAGACTCTTGATGAATCTCTGCACACCATTCCTGTACCCTCCCCACTTCCTAGTCCAAACATCCTTTTAGTATTCCAGATCCTTCAAGCTCTCCCAAAGGCCCAAGTGTACCCCAACCCTGGGTAGGGTCCTGTTTCCTTAAGGCCTGTGCCTGGCTACAAAGGGAAAGTGGCCAACACCCACCGCAGCAAGTGGATCTTGGGAGTCTTGTCTGGAGCACCAGGACAGACATACTTGCTGTCTCCGGCTATGTTTAGGATTCACAAGGATCTCCCTGACAGATGTTAGAAACCATCTGGCTACCCCAAGAGAAATGAGTATAAAGATTGAAGCTCACAGACCGAAGTTAAAGGGTAGAGCTGAGAGAAAAAACAGAGCTGGAGCCCTGATGGGTCCTCACCTGATGCCCTTACATTCTTGATTGCTCAGCTCTACAAATCAGTAAAGCTCTGCTGTCATCTGTGTCAGCTTGGGTTGAGTGTCTGTCACTTAGTTCTTGAGTGATATAAGTGATGTAGTAGGATCAGGGAGCAGTCTGAGGTCCTGGGTAAAGAATTTACCCGACCGTGGGTCACTTCTCCTCCCTGAGCCTCAGTTTCCCCTCCATAAGGTGATGATGGTAGTCCTTGAGTCCCTGGGGTGTTGGGAGACATGCAACATGACTGGCAGATCTGACACAGTGCTTGGCACCTACCGATTCTAGAACTACACGTTCCACGACTTTTGTCCTCAGAGATCAGATTGTCCTGCTCCTGTATTTACAAGAAGAACCCAGCCCCAGGGTGTCATGGCTCTTGGGAACCTGGGCAGGAAGATTCTCTGATTATATTTCTTGGGGCCACCACCCTCAGACCCTGGGTATGGTGTGCTACCCAGTGCTCAGACCTGCTTTTGGTAGGTCGGGCAGCCAAAATTAGTGGCTTTGCTAAGTTTTGGACAGGAAATCTATTTTGGGTGCAAGGAAGAGGAGCTCTTGACCTGCTGTCTTGGACAGATCTGCTGCTGTGAGCTCACACAGGCACGCAGTTCCCCATGGCAGCGAGGCTCGGTTCTCAAGGGGGGTGGTCAGACCAGGGTGGGGCCAGATGCAGGGAACAACTTCTATTTCCATCAAAAAAGCAACACACATGGTGAAAATGCAACACCAGACACTTTATAGGAAGAAACAGAGTTTCCTCTGCAACCCACCTCCCAGGGCTACTCTTCAGAGTATCCACAGCAGACAGCTTGTGGTGACATCTTTCCAGGGACATTTAATGCCTCTCCACATGTACACACGCATATGCTTTTTCTTACATTTTGGAGTCATGCGATACCCACCCTTCTATAGCCTGATATTTTAAACAGCTTTATGGAAATATTTACATATCGTGAAATTCACCCATGTAATGTGTATAGTTAGTTCATGCTTGCCAAGCATGCACAAGGTCCTGGAGTCTATCCCCAAACCTGCAAAAGCGAACAAAAGAAAAAGTGTACAATTCCCCGGTTTTTCGTATATTTAGAGTTGTGTAGCCACTGCCATGTTCAATTTGAGCTCTTTTACTGCCTTCAAAAAGAAACATGCACTTCTCAGCTATCAGCCCCAGCACCTCCATACTCCCCACCCCTACACAGCCATTCTGTCTGCACAGAGTTCCCTGCCCTGGACATTTCATGTAAATGGAATCACATTACATACCATCCTCTGTGCCTGGCTTGCAAAATGTTTTCTAGGTGCATCTCCGCTGTAGTGACCAGCAATACTTTATTCCATTTTATGGCCAAATACTATTCTACAGCATGGATAGAACTCACGTTACTGTTTTTCAGGGGATGGATGTATAGATTGCTTTCACTTTGTGGTCATTATGAATAACGCTGCTATCCATATTCATGTACCAGTCTTTTTGTGGGCATAAGTTTTTATTTTCTTGGGTCTATACCTAGGAATGGGCTTTCTGGACCAGATGGAATCTTTTTGTTTAACTGCCTGAGGAGAAGCCAGACTTTTTCATAGCTGTTGTACCATTTTACAAACCTCCCAGTATGGTTTCCAGTTTCTCTGTCTCCTCTCCACTGCTGCTGTTCTCCATTCTTCTGGCGATAGCCACCCCAGGAGGTAGAGGGTGGGATGTCATTGCAGTTTTCATTGGCATCCTAATTCTTTCCATTCAAGGTTTCTCTGTGTCATAGACGGCTTTCTGTCTCCTTCCCTGTACCACCCCTCATGATGGGCACATGCATTATTTCTTGTCTTGGGTTGCAACGAACACTTCCAGGGCAGAGAGGGCCCTGAGCACTACTGCCCACAACTCTGGGAGGGTATTTGGAGGAGGCCTTGTGGCCACTGTCAGGATTTCCTCAGCAGCATGGACAGGGCTCCCTGCTCAGGTTCTGCCCCTATGCTGTTGACCTTGGGAAAGTCACAGAACTGCTCTGGGCCTTCTGTGAAAAGCAAGGCTCACATAAGCTTCCCAGCACCCTGCCTTCCTGTCCCCTCCCCTATCATTCTGGCTCAGCCATCTCCCTTTGGCAACTGCACTGGCAACACTTTTCTTGCCATGTTACCACAGATCCTCTGCTACAGTCTCAGGACCTCATTCACCTCTCCTGGAAATCTTGAGACAGAGGGGCAGCTACAGTTCAGAGAGGGTAAGCAAGCAGCCCGCCGACTCCCAGCAGGTAGAGTAGGCCCACACCGTTAGCACTAGCCAGGCTTCAGGCCTGGTTCTGCATCCTTCCCACAAGTGACCTTGGGCGGCGGGCATCCCTCCACTCAACCTCAGCATCCCCCTCCACAGCTGGGAACTGTGCTGGGAAGTCTGCTTGTCCCCCAGACCCATTGTGCACCCCTCCCCACCCACTCCAAGCCCTGTGCACCTGGCCTCCATGAGGTCCTGCCAAGGCCCCTGCACAGCTAACTTGTGGCCTGGTTGGCTGAAGAGCAGTGCCGGTGGTGCTCCAGGAGGTGGAGGAGAGAAGAGCCGGGCCATTTATCCTCCTGGCCCTTCCTTGGCACTGCTTAATTCCTTAGAGGAGACCACAACTTCTGGTCAGCTCCTTTCAATTCCAGCACCACCTCCTCACCTGTCCTGGTCAGGCCCAGGGAGGCAGCAGCTGCCCATAGTCGGCAGGCCCATGGCCCCTCTTGGATCTTCCCTTGTTTCCTGTGGGGCCCTAACTGATTTGGTGACCTTTCCTCCTGGGACCTTAGTTCGTGTTCTGATGCAATAACAGAATACCTGGAACTGGATAAAGTATAAAGAAGAGAGGTTTCTTTCTCAAGGTTCTGTAGGCTGGGTAGTCCAAGATCCAGGGAATGCATCTGGTAAGAGCTGTATTATAATTTGGCAGAGGGCAGTGAGTGCCCACACACACCACGTGCACACACACACACACACACACACACACACACGGAGCCAGAACTCATTTTTTTACCACCCCCTGTGACAATAACATTAATCCGCTCATGAGAGCAAAGCCCTTGTGACTGGAACACCTTCCTCAGGCCCGTCTCCCAGCACAGCTGCACTGGAGATTAAGCTTCCCACATAGGGACTTTGGGGGGCACACTCAGAGCATAGTATGATGAATGATGTGCAATGGTCAGTTCTATCCCCGTTCCCACTTCAGAGTGCCCTTCCCTGATCCTTTTCTGTTTTGGCGCCTCAGGAAGGAGTTCCTACTGTTCTCTGCCTCTTTCTTTGCCCATCAAGTATCTGGCTACAGAAAGCTCCAGAACTGGAGGATCGCACCAGCCTTGAATCCTGACGCCCCAACCATCCTAGCAACTGTGAATAACTAGGACTGAGGAGCAAGGACTTGTTTTCAGGACAGGAAGCTGCTCCCAAGGTCTGGCAGGCAGCCCAAGTTGTGTCTCCCCTACACCACACGTTCCTGGGACTGGCCAGTGTGCACACTCAGCCACTCATAAGTGGCACAAACAGTGCATATAACACACCCACACACACAAGAAAACCCCACACGCCCATCATTTTGTAGAACATGCCACCTCTAGGGATTGCACACACCTGGGCCAGCCCGTCTCCTACCCCACATGCAACGCAGCCCCCACAGATCCTTCCAAGCACTTAGCATGAGCAAGTTGGAAAAGATCTGGCCCTGGGCATCTGGAAAACCAAGCCAGGGGGATCAGCCCAGGCCACAAGGCAGGCATGCGCACATGCGTCTAAAGTATCTGTGAGCATATCTGGGGTGTGTGTGTGTGTGCGTGCAGATGTATGTGCACATCCAGCATATGGGTGTATGTTAGAGGTGTGTGTGTGCTGTGGTCTATATGTAGATGTTCTCCCAGAGCCTCATGCACTCATAGGTGGGGATTTGTGGAGGTGATTGGATAGTGAAGGCATGATACTCATCAGTGGATTAGTCGACTGATGAGTTTATAGCTAAATGTGATGTTGGGAGGCGAAGCCTGGTCGGGGGAGGTAGGTCATTGGGGCGTGGCCTGGAAGGGTATATGTCCCTCTGTCTTCCCTTGATCTCTCTATCTCTGCTTCCTGTCTGCCATGCCATGAGCAAGTCTCCTCTCCATGTCCCTGTGCCATGACACCCTGCCTTGGAGCCAGCTGATTTGGATTGAAACCTGTACAATCTGTGGGCCAAAATAAACCTTTCCTCCTTAGAGTTGTGGCTATTTCAAGACCTCAGCAAGTGCTCTGGCCCGCATCCCCTCCCTCCATCTGCCTCTGCACCTACCTGTGTGGCCCCATGGCCCTGCTCGGTTGGCTGAGCCCTTCTCCTTGGGAGTGTGAGGCATACACTGCCCTTTCAACGGTAGCTCTCCTTGGGCTGCTGGCCTCGCCAGATCTAAATGGCAATAATGAAATCTACACCTTAAGGACCCAAGCTGTAGCTGATCTCTGGATCTTTTTTACTATCACCCACCACACTGCTTGTGTTCCTGTCCCCAGGCAGCACTCCTAGGACTCAGCCTGTGGCAGGTGGGATGGCTTCCTGCTTCTATGTCTCCTCTCTGAGCTCACCATGGCTTGGACCTTTGCGCGCCCCCAAGCTGCTGCAGCAGCCCCTCAGGGTCTCATCTCTGACATCCATCTCCTCTGCAGCCTGCACCTCCAGAGAGTGGGCCTGGGCTGCTGCTTCTCAACACAGGAGGTGCTCAATAGGCCTTCTGAGTCATCTCCAGCCCCTCTTGAAATAGATGGGAATGGAATCTTGTAGCCATTTTACAAAGAGGGACAAAAGGCTCAGCCAAGTGAGGTGGCTGCCCCTGGCCGCTGGGCAGGTCAGAGGTGGCTCAGGGGTTTGCACTTGGACCTGAGCCTCTAGGCTGGTGAGATGCTCCCGGCACCTGTGGCTCATGGTTCTGGCTCCAGCCTGCTCACCACAGGGAAAGCTTTGCGCTAGACCATGCTAAGAGTGATGAAAGTGAGGGGCCAGCCAGGCCACAGGAAGGGACAGGACAACAGACTGGGGCTGGGGGCTCTGGATCATAGTACACCATAAGCCTCTGAGATAAAGTTGAAAAGACCTGATCTGTTACAAGAAGAAGAAGAAGCCTAAGTCAAGTAACAGCTGACCTGGCTTTTTTCTTTTTTTCCTGTTCTTTCTGTAGCTAATGATTCCCCAAAGCAAGCTGCCAGATTTGGGGTTCTCTACTGTAGCACATCTGATCCCCTGCTTCTCCTCAGACTCACCCCCAGAGGACAGATGCTCACTGTAGGCGACATTTAAACTCTGGGGTGGCCTCCTGACCCCCCACTTCTGGTAACCCCCGGATGCCTTTGGATGTGTGGATGAATGGATGCACAGGAAGAGATGCATGGAAAAGTCATTTCTCCAAGCCTCTTTGGCTGTGAGATCTCCCTGTTACCCCTGTGGAATTGCTCCCTGCCCAGGTCCTAGCATGGCCCCACTCCCATCTCCGCTGGCTCTGCTCTGCAGTATTCCACGGGCAGGATGAAGTATGTGTTTATTTGTGCCTTCCCCATCATAACAGCTGAGAAGTTCCCTGAGGGCTTCAATCTTGGTCTATTCACCAGCCGGCCCAGCACACTGTCTGGCTCAAGGGAGCCTCAGTGGATGAATGAATGTGTGAATTAGTCTGCCAGCCATGTTGCCAGGCTTCCGAGGTCACCTCTGCCAAATTCACACAGCTGCCCTCGCCAGACCGTCTCCCCCGAGTTGTTTTCCCATCCCAGCCTTCCTCCCCCTCACGCCCCATGCAAATCAGAACTGGGCACTAGAAACTCTCACCCTCTTCTTCTCTGGGTCCCCGGCCTCCTCAATGGTGTCGCGCTCTCCAGTCCACTCTCAAGCATCCTCTCAGGAGTCTGGAGGGCTCTTACTGAGATGTAGAGCTGGTTTTGTCAGGCTCGTACTCCAAACCCTTCTCCCACCTGGAAGGAGTCCAGATTCCTTAGCGTTTCTGCAAAGCCCTAGCTGGTCAAGACCCACAGACCTCTGCAGCATCCTGTACCCCAAGCCTGCTGCCCCCGTGCCTCATCTGCTCCCATTGCTTTGCTGTGCTTCATCCCACTTTGGAGGCTTTGCCTGTGCTGTTCTCCCCTCCTGGGCTACCTGACCCCCACTGACCTTGGGTCTAAATCTCCTCTTCCGGGAAGACTTTGTGGACCCAGGGCTCAGTGAAATGTCTTCTGGCTTTCAGAAATTTACGGACTGTTAATTTCCCTTGGTCTAGCTGTGGATGCTGTGGAATCAGGTACCACACTTACTCTGGTCCTTTCAGAAGTCCCTGACCCAGCTTGTGCCTGACACACTGAAGGGGCTCAGAACACGGCTGTTGATTTGAATTAAACTTTGAACTGAGCTACATGAATTAAATTTAAGTGACTGTCTAAACCAGGGATTCAAGATAAAGTGTTAGAAGGTAGTTTGAATCCTACAGTGCCAGAGATGCCATTCTCAGCTTTCATAGATCTAAACCCCTCGTTTACTGATGGAGAAACTGAGGACCAGAGACAATGAATGTCAGAGTTAGATCTTTGAACCCAGTTCTTCCAGTCCCAGATTCATGTATTTTCTCTCTCTCTTTCTGTCTTCTTCTCACTCTGTTTCTGTGCTGGGGATTGAACTGAGAGCCTCAAGCATGCTAGGCAAGTGTTCTACCCCTGAGCTGTACCACTAGATCTTTTTTTTTTTTTTTTTGGCCATGATTGCAAATACTTGCTGGCCTTGGGAAGACACTGAGGGGGAAAATGCTCAGAGAAAGGAAATTATTTACCCACCAGCACAGCTAAGGGGTAGCAGAAGGAGGATTGAAACCTACGTGTGTTTGAGTCCCAGTCCAGTGTTCTTTGTCTGCAAAACAGGCTATAAAATAGTGCTCAAATCAAAGGATCAGAGGTTGACCTAAAAGAGCATTTTCCCAAGATGCTGCCTTTGGTCTGAATTCCCTTTCTGGCCTGTGCCTTATCCAGATATGGCCTATGAAGCGTCATCCTGCCCACCTGTCTGCTCCTGCCCCTCAAATAGGCTCACATAACTTCAGAAGCCTCCTGGGTGTGCACAAGGCAGCTGCTATTTTTTTTGCTGTCCAAGCCAGTATAATTTAAGTCAGGGAAGCTTTTCTTCCCCTTCTTTTAACTGTAAAAGGATAAAGCTACATGAATAGCCCAGTAGAAAATTAGAGCAAAGAGCAGGAGCAGGTCAGTCACAAAATAAGATGCACCAATGACCAATGAATGCGCAAGGATGGGTTCGATTGCACTGATCATTTAGTAAATGTAGATGAAAACTTCAATCAGATGACCTCCATCAGTCGTTTCACACTGCTCAGATCAATAGACTCCGGGGCTTGCACACCCAGAGCTTACAACCACGGTTTACAACCTGCAATCTATGAAGGCCACATAGGCCTTGCAAATGTGAAAAAGCCAAATGAGACTCTCAAAGAAACAAGAAACAACTTCTAGAGGTTGGAGACCCTGGTTGGCTCATTACCTTGCAGAAGTGGACCTGGGCTACCAGATTGCTCCTCCTATCAATCACAGTCAGAAATCAAATTTTCATGAGAATATGATCTTTTTTATTGTTGACAACCATTTCAAGGTTAGACTCAGAAAGTTCTACTCTTAGAAATAATTGGATGAATGCACAAAGATGCATGTAGAAGAATATCCGTAGTAGCACAAATCTAGTAGTGAAGTAGTGAAAGACTTTAAGCAACTAGACATCAAGAAATAAAGCATTGGCTCAATAAAATACGACTCGTCTCCATGGTGGGATGCTGAGAAACTCCTTGAAGAATGACACTTTGGTTAGTGTTGATACCATAGGACTTCCTGGTAGGTAAGGAAGAAACAATTTTGATAGCCAGATGCCTGAAATTTATCCAACCAGGCCAGACCCACTCACAAAGCCACTATAAAATAAAACCGCTCAGGTTTATAACATAAAGAAGAACCTGTCCAGGAGACTACTACCCAGTGGTGTGATGACCAAGTGTGATATACAGATGAAGTATCAGAACAAATGACTGCGAAGAAGACTTGCATCAGACTATTCCACAGAGATAAGGTGAGGAGGTCAAGGGTCCCTTGTAGTGGTGGAGGGGGTGGGACCAAGGCAGCGAAAAGTGAAAAGAGCCAAATTACTCAGTTTTGCCAGAGGCAATAATAAATAACTTCTTCAGGCAATGGACAGAACATCCCTGTAACATCATGGCTGAAAAGATACACTCAGGACTCACAAATCAAGGTCCCAAAACACCTGCCTGTGGCTGGTATCTGCCAACTCAGCCAGTCTGAGAAGAAAGCCTTAATTCTTTGGTTGGGTAAGTAAAGTCACAGCTCTAGGAAGAAACAAGAAATGGCAAGAGATAGTAAATGAATAAAATATGGATAAGATAAGAAATCAGAGTAGAGGTAATAAACAGACAAATCCGCAGTTGATGGTACTTCTATCACTGGTTTGTTTGATATGAATGTGCTTATCAGCTTTAGTATTATGTAATTGTCCACTTTTTAAGGGAGTTAAGAGTGTTTATGAGAATTTGATATAATAGATGCGTGAAGGACTTATTTGGTTAAGTTTATAATCAAGAGTTAACTGTGTGGGGATATTGAGCTGGGGGTACAGCTCATGCCTAGCAAGCAGCAGGACCTGGGTTCCATCCCTAGCACTGCAAAAAAAGTATGAATTTAATAAACTAAATATTACCCCACTCAGTGTATGTGTGTGTAGTGCTGGGGATGGAACCCAGGGCCTCCTGCATGCTAGCTAAGGGCTCTACCTTGAGCCACACTCCCGGCCCTAAATGCATACATTTCAAAAACTCAGCAGCTTAATAATTAGCATGTTAAATATTTTGAGGAATATTTGAAATTAGAAATTAGATGTTGGACAGGCAATGTACAAATCGTAATGACTTTTCCTTTCCATGTGCATTCTTTTGGAACTGAAGAAATTGTCAATACAAAGGAAAGATTTTTAAAATGTCAATAGCTAGAAAAGATGCACAAAAAATGAGCCACACTTCATGCTGGCAGGCATGGGGACCTGGCACTCTGATGCCCTATGGTTAAGAGTGTAATAGATCCAGGATGTGGCTGCAGGGTTTTAGTTTGATTAAAAGTATCCAAACACAGGGTTGGGGATTTAGCTCAGCAGTTAGAGTGCTTGCCTTGCAAGCACAAGGCCTCAAGTTCGATACCCCGCACCAAAAAAAAAAAAAAAAATCCAAACACAAAAGTACCACCCCACCTGCAGGGTCACATGGAAGACAGGCAAGTTATGCCATCAGTTCTCATTATTTGCAGGAGTTATATGATATAAAGTCATTGTGAACGCTGATTAGCACGTACTAACGCTTGCTCCTGGGGGAAATACAGGGTAGATTACTCTGAGCCTCTGGTCTATGTTTACCAACTGATGGATACATAATCTTGTTGTATGTACATCTGTGCTGAAAAACAGTTTACCTAATAGACTGTGTTGAATCGTTAACACCAAGCTCACTCATATTTTCTCTGGAAGGCACATCTCAGCTTTCTTGCGCGGAGGAACAATAGACAGGGCTTCAGCATAAACAGCGACATCACCAGCAAAAGCCCCAAAATGTGATATACCACTAAACAAACCGCTGAAGGTCACATGTTTACAGTAGAGAGCGAGACAAGACTGCAGAGCAGGGCCTTGCCGCCAGCTGGGAAAGTTGCCTGCGATGACTCAAAAACTTTGCAGGTCTGTGCACATCTTGGAGAGTGACTGAGAGCCACAGTTTGGGGTCACCAATGACTCTTAGCAAGTAGGGGAATTCGCCAGTGAGGAATTTGTGAATAAAGAGAGTTGACTCTATGTCAGAAAGGTTTTGGTAACAACACTGTAGTAACAGACAAATGAAGCCAGTGGATGTGGGTTATCTGTAGGGCTTGGTTAGACCGGGATTTCTCAGTCTCATACTTGTGACTTTTGTCAAGAGGAGCTGTCTGTAAATTGTGGAATGTCTCACAGCATCCTTGACCTCTACCCACTAGATGCCACTATCATCCTCTCCCTCAAGTTGTGACAACCAAAGCCTCTCTGGGTATTGCCCACTGAGAACCACTGGGTTACACAAACTAGGAAGCAGCTGCACAATGAAATTCCATGTCTTCTCTACAAAGGATGCTGTATAAAATGACTTGGGATGATTGTCATGACATATTTGAGTAGGAAGAAAAATGACAGGTGGCAAAACTGGATATTAAGAAGAGCCCACTTTTAAACCTTTAGTGCTTACAGGCACACACAGGAGAAGAAGCAGAGTTTTAGAGCCTTTCAGAGTCCACTGGAGATGCAGGTTTGAGGGCTGTAAACACTTCCTGCTTGGACTCCAGTCCCTGATAAGAACAGTTTAGGATCCGGAGTCAGGCCCTGCCTCCCAGTGGTGCTCCTAGCAGCCATCAGGTAGCTCCTTAGCCTGTCCCTCAGCACCTCTAAGACCTCTAAGCCCCTGGGTCTCCACAGCACTGTGTTGGCCAGCCTGCCTTCCTGGTTCCTGCTTGTCCAGGACGCTGGCCCTCTTCTTAGGTGGGGCCAGCACTGTCCCCCAGATACAGGACCCTGGTCCCTACCTTCAGGGCCTCATTGGGTTTATACTCAGGTTAAAAGCCTGGGCACAGTGCCATGCTTCCTTGGCTCCCCTAGCTGAGCCCTGTCTCCAGCATGGGTCCCCTTGGGCATCTGAACAATTTCCCAACTTGTTACAGTTCCTTGCTAAATCCATTCTTCTCTCCTATGGCTGATGTGTGAATCAGTCCAGATGTACCCCCAGTGAACAGCGAGGTTTATTGCCCTACCTGTCCAATATCTTTCACGCTATGGTGTGGATACATGCCCCCAAAAGGCCCAGCCTGTGGTGCTATTGGGAAATGATGGATCCTTTAAGAGGTGGGGCCTGGTGGGAGAAAGGTAGATCACTGGGATGTGTGACCTGGAAGGGGATATTGGAAACCTGGCTCCTCTTCATTCTGTCTTTGCTTCTGGGCTGCTTTGGAGAAAATGTCTGCCTCCACCACACACTCCCACCATGATGTGCTGCCTCACCATGGGCTCAAGCAAACCATGGACCAAAACCTCAGAAACCATGAATCAAAATTTTTCCCTCATTAGGTTGATTATCTTGGGTATTTTGTCACAGTGACAGCTGATTAACTCATTCCAGTCTCAGCATCCTCCAGCTGGCCTTCTTGGACATGGTAGGCTCTGGAGTTAGATATACCTGGATGCAAATCCTGCTTTGGGCGCTTTGGACCTGCATGGTTGGGGGCACATTGATGTCCTTTCCTAAGCCTCATTCCCCTCACCTGTAAAATGGACTGTTCTCACAAAAAGTGTTAATTGAGCTAAAGAAGGTAAAGCCTTAGCATGGTGCCTGGCACACAGTAGCTCCTCAGTCAATGGTAGTTTATGGGTTTCCATTTGAGGTGATTAAAAAGTTCTGGAAATAAATAGTGGAGATTGCATATGTACTTAATGTCCCTCAACTGTATACTTTAATATGATTAAAAGAGCAATTTTATATGTATTTTATCACAGTCAGTCCATCAGCCAATCAGTGTAGCTCCCTTCCTATTCCTGTTCTGGAGTTCTTTATGCTCTGGCCTATCCAGGTTTAAAATTTGGATGCCTTTGCCTCTTTTTCCACCTCCAGACACTCCTTAGAGATCTGCTCTGACCTTGAAGCTGGCTAATATCTTGTTTTTTCCTCTTCTTGGAAGGCTCAGCCCCACAGAGACCATCCATAGGGCAGGGCAGGCCAGGGGAGGGACCAGAGGAGACAGAGCTGACCATCCCTTGATACTTCAAACCCTAATGACCTTGGCAGCTGAGAAGAGAGGCCCCACCCAGCCCAGCAGTTTGGAAGGCAGCCCTTGTTTCTCTGTGATGGTCGGTGTCAGTAGCTAGGGTCCTCTCTGGGCTGTAGCTAAGCCTGGGCTGGGGAGCTACCTCTCAATCTCCTCTGTCCATGAGCCCCTCATAGCCTCTTGCCTAAACTGACTTCTCATTTCATCATCTCTCCCCACCCCAAATACCTCTTCTCTGTTCTCACATTCCCCAACCCAGGAGCAGCACCTCTCTTCATTCAGCCCAGGCCAGAAACCCAAAACCCCAACCCCTTTCTCTCCAGGTACCGAGGACCCCAGAATTCCCTGCCTACCTCTCCAGAGTCGGCCCAGAGGACCCAAGTCCCCGCCTAAGGGTGGACCACATAACTAGTGTGTGTGTGCAATCCTGTGTTCCTGGAGTGCCTGAGGGCAGCTCTTCATGGTAGATGCGACACTCCTTAGGACTTGGAAGTTCAGGCTAGGCCTGCTATGTGGGGAGCAGGTCTGGAGGTGCAAAGAACAGTAGGGTCGATGCCAAGCAGCAACCCCTGCTTCTCCACTCAGAGATGGGTATGTTTTCTCCATCGTCCACTGCCAGATCTTTCAGAGCAGGAGTCAGGGCCAGGTGGCCCTCTCCCATCCTCTGGAGGGCATCTCTCTGTCAGTCCCTAAGTGTTTCCTCCTGTGTTTACAGTACATGGACCACACTGCTTTCCTCTGTGCCTCCCTGTGCTGTGGGGCCAGGCTTCCAGCCAGCCCAGCCTGAGACCCAGCTGGATGCCACCTGGGAGGTCTCCTGCCAAGAAAGAGGATGGATGGCAGTGGATGCCCCCCAAGCAGCTGCTGGCTCCAGCTGATGTGGACTCACCCGAGGCTTATACTCCTGTTTCCTCCAAAGATGAGGGGAACAGCTGTAGGTCTTCTAGGCCTTGTTCTCCTTCACTGGCCCCCTCTTCTCCTCAGACAACTGACCAATTTGCCTTCCTTTCTCCCTGATCTCTCTAATACAGGCAGTCTCTCCGGCCCACCCTCCACCCTGCAGCCAAAAGGAACCATCCAGAACACAAGCTCTCTCCCTGCTGACACTTCCAGGGCTCCCTATTGCTCTCCGGAAATGCTCAGACTCCTGCTGGACTCAGCCAACCTCTCCCTGGTCACTCCCTGCCACAGGCGCTGTGCTGCGCTCCCCCTCTGAGGTGAGTTTGCTTCTATCACATCCTTCCCCTAGAAGCCCTTCACCTGCTTTTTCACCTGGAACATTCTCGCTCATGCACACCCGTCAAGACCTGCCAAGGTGAGTCTTACTTAGAAACACCGCTGCTTAGAAATACTCGCAGGAGCCGGCAGCTTTGAGTATTAAGAAAGAAGCAACTTTGCCTACAAACGGCCAAAGGTGCCGATCCTGAGTGTGTGGATTATTGGGTGTACGACCCTAGGTAGGGGACCTAACTCCTCCAACTCTTTCTTCATCTGCCAAATGGGCCAACAGTATTGATCTCACAGAGTGGTGATGAGATTTTCATTAACATGGTATATGCAAGGACCTGACCCTGCCAGTGGTAACAACCCAACAAACCATAGCTACATATTACCATATCATTATGTATCCAGAAGGGCACATGGGCAGCAACTCCCAGGTCTAAAAGGAAGATCTAAACCAGGGTGGGAAAAACAAAATGGGAACCATATGTCATCAGTGAAATAAATAGGTTCCCATGGTAAGCATAGAGTAATTGAATGTTTACAAAAACAACGTATTTTTATATAGATAGAAGAACATCTAGAAGGGGACATCCCAAAGTGTTAAAGAAATTATCTCTGGGTGATGCAAGTTTTTAATTTTTTAATTATAAAATTTTGCTCACCTGTGCTTTCTATAATTTTTCTCCATAATGAATATGTGGGTCAAATTGTGTCCCTGAAAAAATACATTGAAATCCTAACTCCTGCTACCTGTGAATGTGATCTTATTTGGAAATAGTTAAAATAAAGTCACTTTTGATTACTGTGGGCCCTAATCCAATATGACTGGTGTCCTTACAAAGACACTAGACACAGAGTCACCCAGGGAGACACTTGGGAGAATGCAGTGTGACTGCAGGGCAGAGACAGAGTGATGTGTGGACAAACCGAGGAAGGCCAAGGCTTTCCAGCAACCCAGAAGCTAGGAGAGAGGCAAGGGAGGGTCTCCCAGAGCCTGCAGAGGACGTATGGCCTGCAGCCGCCTGGATCCACACTTGGAGGACAGCAAGAGAATCAATCCTCGCCTCTGTAAGCCACTGACTTTTTGTAATTTGTTATGGCATCCGCAGGAAGCTCGTGTGATAAGTACTTGTGTACTGGAAAGAGCCTAAAGTTTATAAACAAGAGCAGGAAAAAGGAGATGGGGGAGGGGAATATGTCAATCAGGCATTTAGAGGTGATTCAAAGCCTGGTTAGGAGGAACAGTTGCCAGGTCCCACCCTTTGGAAGGCTCGAAGTGTCTGCTCAAGGCTTATCCTAGAGAGGCAGGGAGCGGAGTGTTTGTTGAATGAATAAATACCTTGGCCCACATGTGAATTTGTTCTTATCTCTGTCCTGTTTCCCTACATGCTTAGTAACACCCCACCTGCAGGCCCAGCCCTCAGTTCTACAGCTGGCATCAGGGGAGAGGGTGGGCAGGGAGCCAGCAGAGCTCTAGACCAACAACTCTAAGACCGACATCCTCATGGAGCCCCCGTGTGACTCCCATGCCCTCAGCCTCGTGACCAAACCACACCTCACCACTGGCCAGAGCTTCATGCTGCTTTCAGCACCATCTGCCTGGAATGCAGGCAAGACCTTGCCACCCTCCCACACACCAATGATCTGTGGCAGCTCTCAGCCCTTTAACGTGATTTCCCCCCAAAGCCTCCTGTGTGTGGATGGTGACTGGATCATGGGGTGCTATGCTCATCAAATGGATTCATTCATTGATGAGCTCAGCCGCTGAATGTGCTGTTAGGAGGTGGCATCTGGGTGGAGGCGGGTCACTGCGTGTGTGACCTGAAAGGTGTGTTCTTGTCTGTGGCTCTTCCTTCTCTGCCTGCTTCCTGGCTGTCGTGGGTGAGCAGCTGTCTGCCACCAGGCCCTCCCAATATGTTGTTTCTGCCGTGGAGCAAGCTGACTTTGGACAGAACCCACTGGAAACTGCTAGCCAAATAAATCTCCCCTCCTTTAAGCTGCGGGTGTCGGATATTGTGTCCCAGTGATGGGAAAGTGACTAAGATGCGGGGCATTCGAGACTGCTGACTATCCTGTGCCACATTTGGGTAGCCCGCAGTCCCGGGACCCAGCACCTCTTGCTGCACGCATCCCACACTGGCATGTGCAGTCCACTTTCTCTAAGCCTGGACACTGCTCAGGCTGTCGGGTAGTGCGAATGCCACCCGGAGGGGCCACATGGAACACAGCTGTGCTCAGCCCTCCTTCCAGGACAGGGGACAGAGGGGGCTCATTTGGAAGGTCTCCAGGCTTCCCCTTAGCTGGATGAGGACACTATCTCCACCGGGGAAGAAAGAGCAGATGTCTTCTGCCCCTCTCAGTGACCTCGTCTGCCTTGAAGAATCACAGGAAGTGGGCCTGGGGACCCACTAACGAGTTCTGGACACCTTCCCTCAGGCCTGGCAGAGGGGCTGTGGGAAGAGCCTTTGGGTCCCCCTTCTTGCTCCTCCCCAAACACCTCCTTCCCCTTCCTTCTCCAAGGCCTGGGAGGTGGAGGACAAGCCCAGTTCATGAGGGGAAGCCAGGCAGAGGAAGCACATTTGTTCTCTTCTGGCCCAGGTTTGCTGTAAACAGTTTTTCTTTTTCCGCATTAGATCACACTCTTGAGCAAGGTTTTCAAGATACCTTGGCTTGGTCAGAGCTCACTTCCTCCTAAGGCAAAGAAAACAGTCAAAATAACTGAAGTTAGTAGGAAGTGGGGAGACACCATGGAGACCAAGGGCCATCCAGCCTTCAGCAGGAAATCAGACACAATGATGGCTGCTCCCTCTGTCTCTCCATCCTTCCCTCCTCTCCTGGCCCCTTGGCTCCATTTCTCTGGTTGGCTTTGGAGATAAGTCTCTGTTTGCTCGTCAGGGTCTCCACTTTACTGCCCCAAAATAGCAGCCTTGTTCTCAAGCTTAACAGGCGCTGCAGGCCCTGCCAGCTAATCCAGCCTCTGCCTGTCTAGGGACAGCGTTCCCTGTCATGGCCCATTTGTGAACTCACACAGACTGATTGTGTCTGGCTGCTCCTCAAGGTCTTTACTGGGGCTTTCTATTTCATTCTCTAATTCTTCTTCTCTGTTATGAGGAAAATTGATGAAGAAATAGCTTGGAGTGATTAGGTGTCCTGGCTTATAAGCAGGGAAGCTGAGATTTGAACACAGGGCCTGTGCCCTGAAACAGATTGGCTGGGCTCACCTTGTGAATTGGTTTCCCCCAGACCCTAGTCCACGAGGATGGAGGGGGTCCCATACTACTCCAGGGCTGTGCAAGGAGGAGGGGAATGAAAGCTCTTCTAGGGCAGGGAGTTGTGCCTGTTTTGTGCCCTGGTGTATCCAGTGCCTAGCACACAGTAGGTGTTTGGCAAGCATTTGTCAAATGAATGAACTCTAAAACTTCAAGTGAGTCTTGTCCTTGCCACATGAAAGAGACGTCATTGTAGCCTTAGTTGGGCCACATATGATCCTCTATCTCAACCTTAAAAAAAAAAAAGACACATTTTGCTGATGTTTGGCCAGCCCCGGCCCTCTTCCCTTCAGCAGTGGGCCCTCTTGTCATGGGCATAACTTGAGAGCACCCATCCAGAAGTTCTGCTCAAAGCTGTACCACAGGAAATGACCAGCTGCCAAGGGGAACAGGGTCTGCACTGTCTGTGGCCACTGCCGTGTCTGAGTAAATCAGCCCGAGCCTGGGTTTGTATGCAGAGTCTGCAGTGGCCTCAGCAACCCATGACTTGCGTACAGCTCTCCCCAAAGTGGCTTGACTGTGAAACCGTCTTTCCTGTAGGCTTCTCGTGGGACTGGCGGAACGAACAACACACTGGAGGGATGAATTGTCCTTGGTTTTGTTGCCCTAATTTCACTGGCTCATGTGAACAGTAGTTCAGTCCCTAGGGACTACAAGGCCATGCAACCCCCATCCTCCCTGGCTACCAGGGCTCCTTTCACAGGGATTGGAAGGGTTTCCTGAGTGACACAGCAAGACCCTCCCCGGGCTTATTCTCCACCAGCCCCTTTGACCTTACGTGTGGAAAATCTCCCAGAAGCTCTTGCTCCCGGGTCTCTTTCCCAGTCTCTGGCTGGCCTCTGGGCTGGAGCTTCTCTCTTCACCCAACCTCTTTCTTTCACATTGTGGTTGAAATGTAATTACATTTCTTTGCAAAGGTTCTAACAGAATATTAAGCTTGAAAACAATGACAGTGGATTGCGTTAATTATCTTCTCCTTGTTTCATGAATCTGGAGGTCCAGACCTTAGATTAGGATATGTAAATAAATGAAAATATGACAACATCTTGTCCATGAATGGGTTTCTTTGGTGACAGGTAGGTTCTTGTGCTTGCTGTAGAGATTTATGCTTTCAAAGGCTCCTCTGGGTTCCTTTCAGCTGCCTGGTATATGGTATAACCTTCCAGAACTTTCTGGGGCATCTTTTTGAACTTGGATAGTCTTTATTCTTTTTTTAAAATTACTAAAATGAATTAACTTTATTATTGTCCAAAACAGTTTCTTCATGTGGGTTTGTCGTTATCCATCTGTGTCGTGTCAAGTGAAGACCATAAAGACCTGAGTGTCCCACCCCTTTCTTTTTCCTTGACCACTGATAAACTCCCTGGCTTGGATGTCTCTCCCCTCCCCACCCTGCTCAGGGCCACAATGTACACGCCCCTTAGCTTCCCGCTGGGTGGCCAGCAGGCAGGAGGGAAGGAGGGGCGAGACAGCCAAGCCAGGGAGCCTTGGCTCCCAACAACCTCTAGGTTTTAGACAGCAGCTCCTGCCCCTCTTCTCTGCAGGCCGAGGGTGGTTCCTCTCTGTGGTTTCTAGCACCTTTGCAAATAGTGCTATGAAGCTGAGCTTGGGCGACTTGGTGTCGCTGTACCCACCTCCCTCTGGGTCCCACACTGATAGGTCCTGTACCTGTCTCTGATAGTCCTGCACTCGGCTCCCCCGCCCCGCCCCAGGAGGGCTCTAGCGCCATCAGTTCTTTGGGGGTGTTTATGATTTGGGAGGAGCAGAGAGGACCTGGAGGATTTTCAGGGCATAGGTGAACAGACAGGACCAAAGAGGAGGACCGTGGGGAAGGTATCCCTTCATGCATTGAGAAATACAGCCACGAAGCCACATCCGGGAGCTCTTTTCTGGATTCTCCCTGGGCTTCTCTGGCCTCACCAGTGGCCTGGACCACGTGGGCATGGCCTCTCCATGCCACTGTCCATGCTGAGTCCTCCTGTCTTGGAGTCAGCTAACCTCTACGAAGAATGAGTCAGAATAAACCCCTCTTCCTGTAAATTGCTGGTGTTGGATATTTTGTCCCAGCAGTGAAGAAAATAACTAAGACAGCAAGCATCTATCAGTCACCTAGGCTGCACCTCGTACTGAACTACACACTGGAGAAGTGAGGTTGGCAGAGACAGTTCTGCTTCTTTGCCTGAGTGCTTTTGCCTCTGAGCCTTCATTTCCCCACCTGTAAAGTGGGTGCAAAGAGAGCAACTGGCAGTGGCGCTGCTCTTCCTTTCCTTGACCCCCTTACCAAGTTCTTTCTTGTGTAAGAGCTGGACTTAGGGACTTCCTGGTGATCCGTGTAACCTCAGGGAGGTCACTCAACTACCTTGAGCCTCAGACCTGTGAAATAAGGTTAATGATACCACTTGTAGCACTTTCATGGGGATACAGTGAGACACTGGAGTGGTATCCCCTTACCCACGGGGGACATCTTCCAAGACGCGCAATGGATGTCTGAGACTACAGAGAGCGCCGAACCCTGTGTTTGCTGGTGTCTTCTGATACATGCATATTCATGATAAATTTTAATTTACAAATTAGGCACAGTAAGAGATTAACAACAGTGATAACGAAATAGAACAATTAGACAATATACTGTAATCGAAGTTATTTAAAACTCCTGCAATTGTTTATTACTGGAATTTTCCATGTAATATTTTCAGACTGCAATTGGCCATAGGTAACAGGGAAGGAGAAGCTATGGAGAAGGGGAGAGCGCTGTATTTGCAAAGCACCTAGAACAATATCTGGTTCAACATCAGTTTTAAAAATTCTTTGCTGGGTGTGGTGGTGCACGCCTGTAATCGCAGCACTCTGGCGGGCTTTGGGCAGGAGGATCATGTTTGAGCCCAGCCTGTGCAATTTAATAATTTAATGAGACCCTGTCTCAAAATAAAATGAAATAAAAAATTAAAGGTGGGCTGGGCATGTAGCTCCATGTGAAGGCCCTGGGTTCAATCCCCACTACTATAAAAAAATAGTAATAATAAAAACAATCTCTGGTTTTCACTGGAACCAGACCTGCCCCTATAGCTGTCAGGGCCAAGCTGTAGCCAAGGGCAGCCCCCATGAGGGAGGCTGACCCTCTGGGATCCACTCTTCCTCTCTGTTCTTTTCCCCCTACTCCTTTGAAGCGCTTTCCTCCCTACCCCAACCTCCCGAATCCCACCCAGCTCTGTGCCCTCTCCACCTCATACTCTCACCGCAGCTGGATTTGAACTCTGGTCTGCCCTCCTGACCACGTGCTTGGTAGCAGACAGGGATGACTGAGAAGGTGCAGGGGCACTTCCTGCAGTGTACCAGGGACAGCTGGGGTTGGTGTGCAGTGTCATCAGCATGTCTGAGTGACAAGAGTGAGGGTGGGAAATCCGCACAGGACCAGGGGCGTCCATGGCCCCTGGGATGCTCGGGGACCCCACTGCAGAGAGGGCTGCGGGGAGGAAGAAGGGGGAGAAAACGCCCTGCAGCGCAGGATTAGAGCAGGTCAGAAGGCCTGTGATCTGGGGCCCAGCTGCACCTCTTTTGGTCCGTGTCGTCCTGACCATGTCACCTCCCTTCCCTGAGCCTCCGCCTCAACATCTGCACAGCACAGAGGTTATGGAGAGGACCGGAATTGTGTCTAGTTGTGCCTGGTGATACCTTAAGCCCAGCAAACTCTTTGTCCCTCTCGCGTCCTCTCCTCTCTTATTCCCTCTCTCCCTCCTTCCCTCTCTCCCTTTCTCCTTCCTTCCTACCTTCCTTCCTTCTCCCTCCCTCCTTCTTTCCTTCCCTCCTTCCCTTTCTCCTTCCTTCCTTCTCCCTCCCTCCTTCCTTCTTTCTTTCCTTCCCTCACTCCTTTTCTCCTTCCTTCCTTCCTTTTCTTCCTACACCTCTCTCTTCCTTGCTTTATTTTCTCCCTCTCCACACCCCTTCCTGAAAACTGCTTCCAAGGCTCCTGTAGAGACCCAGTCCCCCTCCATACTCCCAGCTGAAAGGTGACTCCTGGGCCACCACTCAAGAGTCTGGGGGTGGGTGATGCCCAGGGCTTCTCCCAGGTGCACAGCGCAGCCACAGAGGCCACCTTCCAGCAGGGCCAGAAAAAGCAGGGCTTCCAATCCCCCACAGACTGAACCTAGCAACAGTCAGGGTTCCTATGGCAACCTGTGATTTATTTTTAGTCGTACTTTAACATTAACATGATGTGAGGGGATCTGAGAGCTATATTACTCTTTTAACAGCACCGAAGGAAAAAAAGGAAAGAAAAGAAAAAGAAAGGAAAAATGTCTTTTTGCCCTTTGTAAGGAGGTGTCAACCTTGCGGGTAGGGAGGGGTGACCACAAATGCAGAGGTGCACACAGGGACTTTTCGTGAAAAACCTCAGCATCTCCCTTTCCTCAGTGCAGGGAGGCCACCCCAGCCAGGGTCTCAGGCTGCTCGGCTCAGGGCTGCTCTGAGGAAGAGGAGCTGGGGGCAAGGCCATCTGAGCTGGGCAGGATGGGCTGTGGCCTTTCCCTTCCTCAGCCATAGGACCAGAGTAGGAAGAGGAACAGAACACAGCCCAGCTATTCTGTGGAGGGCCTCTGGGCCTCCATCTTGGAGGAGTAACGAGAGAAAGAGAGACTAACAGACCGTGTCCTCTGGGCTGGGGGTTGGCAGCCTCTGGGACTGTAGCCTGACCCTTGGACTCTCAGAAGTCTGCCTACCACCCAGAGGACAGAGCTGGATGGCCCCCGAAGAAGACAGCACAGAGGCAGGGGTGGGCCATTCAGATGGGCAGTGGAACATCTGTTGGATGTAGGCCGGGAAGGTGTGAGTTCAGCCCCTGCTCTGTGCCCGGGCAGGGGCCATGCAGCAGGGCCATGGAGATAGAGTTTGGTTCCTCCTGGGGGAACTCACAGTTAGGGGCAGACGGTGTAGAAACAAATAATCATGACATTGTGTGGGAAGATGCTGTTTGGGCAAGGAAAACACCGGGTAGAAGGGGTGCTTGAGCTGGTTCTGAAGGGTGGATGGGCATCCGGGTTGCTAGTTGTATAGCTTGGGTTTATTTCTGCCCAGCGAGGGCTCCTCCTTCCTCTGGTCATAAATGGTGCTCACTTTGGCCAGAGCGATGCCTGCTTAAATATTCCGCCTCTCTTCAGCATGATTGGTCCAAGGAGGGGGCACATGAGCCAACACTGGCCAATCAGAGCTCTTCACTGAGATTGTGCTACAGATGCCGGGAGAGCCTTACTCTTAGCCTCCTAGAGATGAGACAGCAGCAGGAGGAGGAAACAAGGCCAGCAGACAAGGAGATGCAAAGAGGGACAGAATACTGGCCTGCTAGTACCCACATTGCTTCCCTCAGTGCTAGGCCCTGTGGCACGGACTCTTCCATTTTCCCACACACCAGCTGGACTTGGCTTTGGTCCCTGACAACTGAACCAACCTGACTAATTCAGCTGGTTGTTGCAATTTTGCACACACAAGGGGACAAAAGCACTTTCGGAAGGGAGAAGGAACGATGCTTCTTGCACCTGCCATGGATGGCCATTGCCACAATGCCACATGTGGCATACCATCTTTTTCAGAGCTAATCCTCACAACCAGCTGGGCAATTAAGTATTAATATCACCTGCACAGAGCTGGGGGCACAGAGCGGCCCAGTACCTTACTTAAGGGCATACAGTCAGCAATTGCCAGAGCTGTACTGGCCCCAGGTCTTGCCAACTCCTTGCTGGTTAAACCGGCTTTCCTCCCCAACCCTGGAGCAGCGCCCCAGAGCAGGTTGCCCGAGTCTGGCCTGTGATCCCCAGAGTGGAAACCTTGGACAACCTGCTTAGGAAGCACCTGGTGCTGATTAAAAATAGACCCCTGGCTGGAGACCCAGACTTCCTGGGTCCCTACTGCGTCCCTCCACTCCCCATCTGACCTACAACCACCCCCCACCCATAGTCACCTCAGTCCTCCCCACACACTTTGAGTGCTCTGGTTGCCATGCCTTTGCTGGACGGTTCCTTTGCCTGCGCACCTGTCCCTCTTTGTCCACCAGCCCAGGTGCCATGTCCACCTCACCTTTGCTTTCCATGAACACGACACGCCTCCCATGGCACACACGTGCCAGGCCTCCCTGCACTGCCACTGTGCAGCTCCCTCCTCCCTGTTCCTATCCCCAACCCCATCCCCATCCCCATCCCCATCCCCATCCCCATCCGCATGCCTCTCTGCCTCAGCTTTTCTCTCACTGGCCTGTCATTGTCTGTCCTGAGCCCTGGAAGCTGGAAGGGGTAGGTGCAGGCACAGAGCTGGTGACTGAGCACCCAAGCACACTCTCCTCCAAGGCAGGTGGGCAGCTTTGCTTGAGGGAAAAGCATGGGAAACCAGGTCTCCCTCTGAATGACCTTTGAGCCAATGACTCCCACTCCGTGCCTCAGCTCTCTCATTGGTAAAATGGGGAAAGAATGGCGCATTACCGGGTGATGGCACCTGTCAAAGACACTCACTCCTCAGTACCCACAGGGGATGGTTCCAGGACCTCCAGGGATACAATGGTCTGAGATGCTTCACGTCGCATATAAAATATCATAGTATTTGCATATAATCTACACACACATCCCGATGCCTTAAATCAGCCCGATGGCCTAAAATACCTAATACGTTGTAAATTCCATGTAGTCACAATACTGTCTTTTTATATATATTCGTTTTTATTATTGTATTTTTGTTTTTTCCCAAATACTTTCTCCTGAGCTGGCTGAGTCTGTGAGTGCAGAACCTGCAGGTACACAGGACCAGAGGTACCAACTTCTATCACCATCATTTCCCAGGAACTGAGTCAGGGGTGGGCCCCCCTAGAATTCCCTTTGGGAGACCCCTTCAGACATGCTTCATTTAATCCTCTTGACAGCATAAAAGACAGAAACATTGCTATCGTTATCTAACAGAAGAAACAAAGGCACAGAGAGTCAAATGGCTTGTGCGTTTCCACACAGGCTGTAAGCATCAGAGCTGTGACTCGGACACAGGTTTATGGTGGGACCCACCTTGACATTGCACAGATGTGACTTCAGAGTCTGGTTCTGTCCCTCACTAGCTCTCTGTAGGTCACTCGTTTTACTTAATTGAGATTAATTGACATCTGCAAATCTTGGCTCACTGATAGTTGTTTCCCACCACCACAAGCTGCACTTCAGAAGCCAGGAGTACAGGAACAGATTACTGTCCTTCTGGGAACCCCAGAAGGACACCCCCAAGGGGTCCTAGGATTCCCAAGCTTCCTTCCCAGGATCCTGGCACCCTGTGCAAAAAGAAGATGGGCTGAGAAGAGATGGATCCTCCCTTTTCTGAACCTTGATGCCTTCTGTAGAATGTGGGTGGCAACAGCACCCTCTTGGCAGGGTTGTGGCTCCATGAGGCAACTCAGCACTGTTCCCCTTAGTGAGACATCCAGGGGCACAGTGACCAGAAGCTGGGCTACCATGAAGGAGCACAAACTGCACTTGGAGACACAGCCCAGGATGTTCTTTGCTCGGAAAAGGGAGAGGAAAGATGATGAGAAGAAGCAGAAGGAAATGGAGGGAGGAAAGCCTGACAGAAGGCTAAGCTGGAGGCCTAGGTTTAGAGGGCTGCAGGGCCCAGCATGACTGCTGACCATCACTCTCAGGGGCGATCTCAAGGTTGCACTGTGTCTGGGCTTCTGTCAGTAAGCCCTTTAATACTTAGGAAGTGTCCCCCACTCACAGATGCTCTGTGCCCTAGAGAGGGCTTCTTCCTTCTGCTCTTTGTTAAACTGGGTCACTTTCTTATAACTCTCCCTTCTTTCCTGATCTGTACTTGCTGTCCCCACTTCTTAGGAGCAAGGTGCCAACTCCCTGGTTGGAGACCTTTATCCTTCCCTTCCCTTCTTTTCCCTCCCCTCCCCTTCCCTTCCCTTCCTCACTTCCTTCTAAGAAGAGAGAAGAGAACTTATCGGTTTAATATTTTCAAATGATCCCCTTGGAAAGTTTTGCCTGCATCCTATAGATGGATTTTCTCCAGGGGACTCAAGGTCATGCAACTAGGACCCCAACCCATGCCGACCCCTATTCTTAACTGCTGTGCTCTGCGCTTCCCCAGAGGTGACAGGTCCAGGTGTTGACTGCGAAGGGCCATATAGGGCTGAGGTGGTGACTGTTCCATCCTCCCCCCGTCCAAACTTGAGTGCCTGGTCGCCCAGGCTCTTGGCCTCTGGGAAAGATGATCTGACAGACTCATTCACTTCCTTGCCTTTAAAGGAAATGCCCAGTAACAACCTTTCAGTCTGGAGCGGTGGATTTGGGGCACTCAAGAGAGGGATGTCTTCAGGTCAGGGTGCCTCTGAGATGTCTCCCCAGTCACTGCAGAGTTGACAGCCCTCCCCATGAGGAGGGGTGGGCTTGGCCTGGCTGGCTGGGCTGTTTTGACAGTGGCAGGTGGGATGAGGCTGGGGGAAAGAAAGCAGATCTCTGAACTTGGCTGAGAATTTGCAGCAGGGCCTGGGCTGTAGTACACCTGCCTTGAATAGTTCCCCAAGAAAGGAGCTCTTCAGCCAAAAACTGGGGGACTTTTCCATCTGGACAACATCAGATTTTTGTCTGATTCAGGCTCGACGTAAACGAGGGGGTGAGGAGGGGGGAGCGCTGGATGAAGGCCAGTCTCAGCCCCACCCCCACCCGGCCCCTGCCCAGCTCCTCCCCATGTGGAGCCTCGGAGCCCATCTGCAGTGAGCCAGGTAGACCAGCTGTCCTGGAAGGTTCTCCCTGCTACCTGCACTGGGTGGGAGATGCTTATCCTATTCCTGATCATGGGAGCCAAAAAGCCTCAAAGAAATAATCGTAGAGGTTTGATAGGTCATATGAGAAAATATACCAACCATCACATACAGACTTTAGGAGCCAGGGAGTCCTGGGTTCAAATCCCACCTCCAATATCCAGATGCTCTGTGACCTTGGGCCACCCAGGGCTAAGTCTTGGTTCCCTGCTATGGTTTGCCTGTGCCCTCCAGTCGTGCCCTCCAATGGACAGGGTGACATTATTAGTTGTATGGGATGCAGGCCCTTGGTCTCCATGGCCCCTCACTCCATAAAAATTTATTAAAAATTATGGGTTTTACTATGTTTGCAATGCATAATAATTTGTCATGAGAAATTGATACATGTACATATAATTGCATCTTTGTTTTATGAATGCATAGGTATAAAGATGACTCTATCCAGAATAGATTATATTAATTTTTCTTATGATTTTACAAGAAATAAGAACATTTTCGTAGATCCCCAAAAGTCTGGCAGGCCCTCAGCACTGTACTTACAGTACCAAGTAGGTATGATGGTCCTAGATCCTGTGAGGTTACTAAACACTCAATTATCAAATTGCCGACAGACCCAGGAGAGCCCACTCCTCTGAGTGCGTCAGGGAGATGTAGGGATCAGCATTTCCCACAGAGGGTGGGTTTGGGTGGCTGAGGGTTCTGGGAGCAGGGAGGGTATTGTGCAAGGTCAGAAACATGAGGGGCCTGCTGGTCTTCAGGTCAGTAGGATCTGGGAGGATGGGGTTTGAGTTCCTGAGAACCAGACATTTGATTTGGGCACATGTGGGGCTGAGTCCAGGAGTGAGGGTGACACCAGCTCATATTCATCAATAGCCTCTTGTGGGCCAGGTCTCTACCACACCAAGTACCTCCTGCACACAAGCTCATTTAATGAGGGCAAAAATAATGTTCTAATTTCCAGATAGGGAAACTGAGTTTCAGAAAGAGCGCACTTTCTCTTTATAACTTTATCTCTCTGGTTTCTCCTGGGGTCTGACAGAGCCACTGATAGACCCCTCATCTATCTTGTCAATCTGATCCCGAGCCTTTGCACATGCATCTCCTGCTGGGAACTCCCGCCTTTCCTTCCACCTCCCTGGAAAAGGCTTGGGTCGTGTACCACCTCCTCCAGGAAGTCTTCCCTGACTGCTCTGGCTGTGGGACCATTCTCTCCTTTAAACTCCTTGGAAGCTTGCCTTTTTTGGTGGGGGGTACTGGGGATCGAACTCAGGGCCTTGTGCTTGCTAGGCAAGCACTCTAACCACTGAGATAAATCCCCAGCCCTAAGCTTGCCATTTTTACATTTATTTAGTCCAGTAAAGGTTTACGAGGAGTACGCCCTGGGCCAGGCCCTGTGTCAGGCTCAGGGTGTGCAAAGGTGACTCTATGATAGGGTGGGTTGGAAGGAGCTCCATCCTGTCCAGCTGAAGTAGACAAGCATCCCCAGACTGTGACAGCACAGAGGGATCCAAGTGTGAGGCATGTGGGCCCTGATGTTGAGGATGCAAGGAGAGAGTGCTCCACCGCCCATGGGTGGATGTTTGAGCTGGGTCAGGAAGGATTCACTGATATTCACGTGGCCTGGGGGAAGGAAAACTAGGAATGGTTCAGGCAAATTGGACTTCATCACAGTGCTCAGGGACGACAATGGCATGTCCCTTTGTGAAGCCAAACTGACTCCAGACTCCCTGAACTCCAGCCTGCCTCAACCCCTTTACACCTGCTGTTCCTCCATGTAGGGTGTCCTTCCTCTAGAGTTTGCCATAGCAGGAAGCTTCTCACCACCCAACTTGCATCTTTGCCTTCAGAGGGGCCTCCCATGACCACCCAGCCTCTCTCCTGCCCTACCTCACCCTTTGGCCCTCTCTTGATGTTATTTCTTAGCAAACACCACTCTCTGAAATTATGTCTATGTATTTGCAGGTTTTGAGTTTCTCTCTCCATTAGAATGCAAAATCCAGGAGGGCGGGGATCTTGTATGCTCACTGCTTTGTCAAGAACAGATACTAGCACCTAGTGGGGCAGAGACACTGGCACAGCCAGCCCTTTTTATCCATTTGTATCCATATCCACACATTTAGCCTACTGCAGGTGAAATATATTTTTAACTTTTATTTTCTTGTCATTATCCTCTAAATGATGCAGTATAACAATTATTTGCCTAGCATTTGCGTAGCATTTGCATTGTATTAGGTATTATAGGTTGTCTAGATAGGATTTACAGTGAATGGGAAGATGTACATAGGTTCTATGCAAATCCTGCACCATTTTACAGAAGAGATCTAAAGGTCTGCTGATTTTCGTACTCACTGCAGTTCCTGAAACCAGTCCCCACAAACACCAAGAGATGATTTTATATTTGCTAAAGAAGGAAAGCAGGAAGAAGTGCAGGAAGGGTGGTAGGGTGGGCAGCGGGGAGGAAGGGAGGAAAGAGGAAATGGTGACTGAGGCACCACACAGGTCGGGATCTAGGGGCACATCAGGCACAGGAAAGCTGAGGAGTTTGAGGGGCTGTTGCAAAAGGGTGGGCAGAGTGTAAGGAAATCAACCTGACACAATGCCTCCCCGTGACCACTGGGGATGCCAGCTACTGCCCTGGGCTGAAGGAGTAAAGGGACAGGGCGGCTTGGGTGGAAGCTGCTTATGGTGGCCCTGCAGGAAGCAGCAGAGGGAGCAGAGCCCTGACCCTGCCATTCTCGACTAGGGAGGTGGGGAGGTGCTAACAGAGGCCATGGGGCCAGGTCAGAGGGACCTAAGGGTGGGAGAAGAGTCCAGAGCAACAGAGGGAGAGTAGGGGCCAAGGACATCCTTGACAGAGCCCCGAGGGGCCCTTTAGGGGACCCACCCATGGTTCAGCCAGGACTCTGCTGACACCCTTCCCCCAGCCATCAAGGCTCTGATCTTCAGTAGGAAAGGGTTGTTTCAGTGGGTCCTATTTTGTCCTAGCATTGTAGGGATGTCACTAAGTGTCATCTGAAAATAGAACTGCCGCCTGGGCCTGCCATGGAAACAGGACTGTGGGAGGAAGTACTGCCTGTGGAAGCTGCTTTCATCCCAGTGTTCGTTTGGCTACTGAAAGATGGCTGGTGGCTTCTGAGAGGACCGTGTGCCAGGCACCCAGCAATGCTTGTTACAGTCTTGATCAAATTACTTTGTTCCAGCATCAGCTTTTGGGGGCTTCTCCTCTTCTCTCCATTTGACAGATGGGACACTGAAGGTCAGGGCAGTAACCTCCTCAAAGCCATACCGCATGAAGTGGGGAGAGGGCTGGGATTTGGGTCTGATGATATGAGGGCAGGTGCAGGAAACCAACCAATTTAAGAACTGTTCCTTTTGCCTAACCATTCAGACAATCAAATCCTATAAAAGCTAATGTCTTGGGGTCGGTTACTATGGACCTGCCTAGCCCTGTGCTGAGCTGTCCTCACATATCATCTCAGCAAATCTTTGTAATAACGTTGGAAATTAGATGTGATTCCTACCTGCATTCCATCAGTCATAAAACTGAGGTTCAGAAGGGTTAAGCAGCTTGCCCAGGGCCACAGAGCAGCGAAGAGGTAGGACCAAGACCAGAAGACCAGAGCTTTCACGCTCCCCCGCCAGGTCCTGTGCCAGGCCACATCAGCGCACGTGTGATCAGCGTCTAGGCCCTTCCCTCAGGCATTCCCAGTGGAGGGAGATAAAGCGAAGGAGAATTTGGTGACCTTTTTCTTGGAAAGGTACTTCAGAAAACCCAGGCCCAGACACACATTTCTACAGATATACAAAGATGCGAAGCTGGGTGGCAATGTTTGCAGGCAGGTGCAGTGTCCCTGCCTAGCTCTTTTGGTCTCACCCCACTGCACCAGTGTGATGGGCACTTTAGTGGCTTCTCCAGGTGCCCTGCCCTCCAGGGAGATCTATCTTCCTGGCAGAGGAGCACCCGGGCTTGCAGATGCTTTCTGAGGGGCAGATGCTGGAGGGCAGCAGGAGCACTTTGTTCCCAGCTACTCCAAATTGGACTGTATCCCTCAATTCGGTACCTCTATGTGTGACTTTATTTGGAGACAGGGTCTTTACAGAGGTGATCAAGTTAAAATAAGGCCGTCAGAGTGAGGTATGTACCAACATAATGGTGTCCTTTTGAAAAGCGGAATCAGAGCACAGACACACACAGGGTGGAGGCCATGTGGAGACGAAGGCAGAGATCAGAGTGCCACGGCTCCAAGCCAGTGAACATCCTAAGCAGCAAATGTCCAGAAGCTGCGGCGGAGGTATGGACTGGGGTCTCCCTCACATCTCTCAAGGGAAACCAACCCTGCCAGCCCCTTAACCTCAGGCTCTAACCTCCAAAACAGTGAGACAATAGATTTCTGTTGTTTAAATCTCTCCATTTGAGAGAGCATATGATGGACCCCACACTCTTGGGTTCCACATGCATGAATTCAACCAACAGCAGGTTGAAAACAATTGTTTTTTAAAAAATGCATCAGGGTGAAATGTGAACAGACTCTCATCTTGTCAGTCTCCCCTAAACAATACTCTATAACAACTATTTTACATGCAAGTAGACTGAGGTATTGTAAGTCATCTAGAGATGATTTAAAGCCCAGGGGAATGTGCGCAAGGGTTCTGTGTAAGGGCTGTACCGCTTTATATAGGGACTTGAGTATCTGATGATTTAGGTATCCCAGGGGCTGCTGGAGCCCATCCCCTGCAACACCAAGGGATTGCGGCCCCAGCAAACTCAAACTGCTCCGAAAGTTCTCAGAGCCAGCTGCCATCTCTGTGAGCAGCAGGCCCTCTTGACCAGCAAACTGGCTCTTCCCACCCTACTCCTGAACATTCCCTGAAAATTATCTGAGACAGGGAAGTCCTGGACGAAGCACAGCTTCGGGGTCGGACTGGCCCTGCAGCGATGCCTGGTGCCAGGCACACAAACCTTTGAACAGTGACATCTTTATTCATTCTCCCCTCAACCTCTGAGGGCTACCTTGGCGATCGTCCCCATTCTACAAGAGCTTTGGTGCGGCAGGCTGGACTTCAGACCCAACCTGCTCCTCTTCCAGGTTCAGAGATACAGCTGCAGGTGCTCTTCTGCTCCCTGGAGAACCCAAGCAGCAGTGAAGGCAGAGAGATCTGCCCTTGCTGCCCGGCAATCTCTCACAGCTGGTGCATGGAACCTCTTAGAGCCAGGTGCCGCCTGGGGAAAGCCACCAGCTGCTGCCCCTGTCACAGGCCCTGCTGGGCTCAGGCCAGCCACCTGTCTCATCCCTGGATCTTCACTCCCTGAAAAGCACCTGGAGCACAAGTGAGGCACACCGGTCCCTCTGCAGAGCGGAGACCCAGATCAGTGCTGGATCTGTGCCCAGCTCTACTCCCTCTTTTAGTCCCCTCCTCTACACAGCTCTGCCTCCTCCGCCGCTCCCCTGCCAGCCTCTGCTCTCCATCCAGGCCCCGCAGGGCAGTCGGCTACAGAGTCTGGTGTCCCTAGAATGGCGTTCAAGTCCTGTTTTTGCCTCTGCTGACTGGGTGACCCTGGATAAGTCATTGCCCACTCTGAGTCCTTATTACCTTGATTGTACGATAGAGGTCATGAGGGTCCCACTTTAGAGAGCTACTGAGGGGAGCAAGTGAAAAATGTATGTGCACTTGGTACAGTGCCTAGCTAACTGGTGCTTGGGAAGCAGAGGCTCTCATTTTCATCATTATTATTACTATTACTATTTATGGTTATGAACCACACAGGTGTCTAAGATAGATGGAGAAGGGCAAGATCACATACAGGTACAAATCCCAGCTCTGCCTCTCTCGGTGGCCATGTGGCTTTGGACAAGTCACTTCGCCTCCACAAGCCTCAGTGCTCTCATCTAAACCGTGGGTGTAAAGGTCTTGCCTCAAAAAGTTGACACAAGATTTGAGGGAGGAAGTGTGTATGTTGCTGCCTGGCTGCTGGTTGGAATTTAAAAACAAACCTAGAGTCTCCCCTTGCCAAGCTGCTCCCTGTCTTTCATAGAGCATAAATGAAACAAGGCACCTGGAAGCCCCTGGTGCCCAGCAGGTGCGCTGTCAGTGTTTGAACCTGAGCAAACAGGCCGTGTGTTGATCTAAGACATGTTGGCGTTGCACGTGTGCACAGTATGTGCGTGATGCCACCCTCAGATATGGCTGGTGTCATTCACCCGCCAGCCCTGCCTGGCACATTTGTTCTGGCAGTAGATGAGGAGACGGTTCCAGTTTATCTCTTGGGGTGTGGAACCTCCAGCCCCGTCTTGCAGGGGCAGGGCCTCCTGCCAGCTGCAGCCCCAAAACATACCTCAGAAGTGCCCTGGGCTGGGTATACAAAGCTGGTGGTGTTTGCTTTGCTCGTTTGCTTTCTTGCCTCCTGGGATGCTTGACACTGGCTCAGTTCCAGCCTGATCCCTTGCGTGTGCTGGGCAGGGCCAGGGGAGGAGGTTTATCCTTAGCTCATCTCTGTCCCCACTGCCCTGGAATCTCCCTGGAAAGGTGGTTGTGCCCTGTCTGATGGGAGCTGGGAATGAAAAGTTTCCTTCGTTTGGTAGATGAGGACACTAAGGCCCATGGAAAGCAATCGCTGCAAGTACAAAGCCAAAACTGCAAGCAAGCTCAAGCCCAGGCCGCCATGTACCTGCCTCCACACAGAGGAGACAAGCCGGAGATTGGAGTGAGGCTGTGTCGCCACTTTCCTTTCTTCACCATGGGGCAGCATCCCACTGCTCTAACAGGGGGAACCTCAGCATTAGCATCTTTATCACCCGAGTCCCAACATTCTGTGCCGTCTCAGGCCTGAGCGGCCTAATAAATCCTTTCACAGAACGCCAAAGTTGGCATCTCGGGGGACAGGAAGTTGCTGATGGACTCCATCCCTGTGGGAAAATCACGTGGGAGGGGAAATGGGCTTAAATCAAGAGATGCTGTGGTTTGGTTGTGTTGGAAGCTTGGGCCTCAGCGTGGTGCTATTAAGAGCTGGTGGGGCTATCGTGTGGTGGGGCTTAGTACAAGGCCATAGGGTCATCGGAAGGAATGAATGCCCATCTCACAAGCAAGGTCAGTTCCTGCGATAATGGAGTCTTACACAAGAGCTAGCCTGGCCCCAGAATCACTCTGGTTTCTTGTCTCACCATGTGATCTTTCCTTCTTCTACACATTCTAACCATGATGCTGTCTGCCATGAGGCTTTCACCAAAGTCCAGAATTTCTAAGTTACCCAGCCTCAGGTATTTGGTTTTACTATTGTTGTTGCTTGTAGGGCTCATTCCCAGGGCCTTGTGCATGCCACACAAGTGCTGTACCACTGAGCTACATCCTTGCCCAGGTGTTTTTGTGTGTGTGTGTTTTTGTTTGTTTGTTTGTTTGTTTGAGTTGGGTTTTTTTGTAGCAATGGCAAATGGACTAATACAGAAGGGATCCAGGGTCTGGGCCCTTCTACCCTCTCCACTCCCACTGGCCTGGTCTGGGCCACCATCACCTCTTGCCTGGACACTGCAGAAGCCCCCTCACTGGTTTGTCTGCTGCTGCCTTGACCCTGTGGTCCATTCTCCACACAGCAGCCAGAGGCCTTGGCTCTTACATCTACTATGATGTCCCCATGTAGCAGCCACACCTGGCACATAGGAGGCAATTTCTAAGTATTAGGGGAGCACACAGATGAACAAATTCAAAAATTCTGAGGGTACAAAATTAAATCTGAAGTAGCTATTTGGAAACATTTTTTTGAAGTCTTATGGTTTCTTGAAACTTCATGTACATTTTGCAGTGTCATATATTATATCTGTTTTTTTAATTTTTAAAAATAGGTTTTTGCACATCATAAAGATGAGTGAAATTAATGCTCTGGGAAGAAGTATTTTATTTCTCCTTTATCCTTATGAGTCCTTGCAGCATGTTGGAGAATCAAAGCTGTAGCCCACGTGCTGGCCAGGTTCCCAGACCATGCAGGTGAAGCTGGAAACACACAGTCCTTCCTGCTCATGGCCCATACAATGCAGACTGCACCAGCCACTCAGGACAAGCTGGCAGCAGCCAACAAAATAAAAAAAGTCTATATACTTGAAAACTGTGGTAGATTGCAAAAATAAAAATTTTAAAAAGGCCTTAATTCTTCCCCTTCCTGTATCCTTTCCCTGTTTGTGGCGTAACTCACCACACTTCCTATCAACAGATGCATTAATTACTCCCCTGTCTAATGTATCTGAGTAGTTTCTTCATCTGTTTGACCAAAAGAATGGAGCAGAAATGATAATGTGCCAGTTCTAAGAACAGACTTCAAGGCCCTGTGAAATTCCCTCTCTCTCTCTCTCTCTCTCTCTCTCTCTCTCTCTCCATTCAAGACCAGCCAGCCCCCACCTGGAACACATCCACAGCAATCAGCTACAATCAGCTGAGCTGGAACCAGATCAGCAGAAATGCCCAAGCAACTAGATGGCTGGTGAGAAAGAGTACGTGATTGTTGTTGTAAGTCTTTAGTTTTGGGTTGTTTGCTAGGCAGGATTGTTGTGGCAATAGATAACTGATACCGAAACCTGAAGGTGCCACTCCTTGGAATCTGCCTTGAGAAACACATATCCACCAAGGAAGCCAGGACAAGGGTGTTCCCTGCACCATTGTACCAACAAAATGCCACAAGCAAACCTCCGTCTCCAGTGGTAGGGAAACTAAGTCACAAACTATGATTCATCCTTACAATGAAATTCTAAGCCACAAAAAGAACAGGGCAGATCTATTTGTAGTGACACAGTAACATCTCCAGGAGAGTGGATGATTGGAAAAGGCAAGCTGGAGAATGACTTGGATGGTGTCGTATTGTGTGTGTAAGAATGTGCACATAAAAATAAATGCTGGATGTTTTCTGTGGGGACACGTCTTTATAAAGAAACACTTCTGAGGAGAAGGAAGGGGTGTAGGAGAGGAGCCCTCAGTGTAGTCAAGGGGGTCTTGTGTCTTCCACAAAATGTTTCCCTGTTCTTACAAGGTGAACGTATTTATTATACTGCTTACATACTGTGCAATTCAAGTTTCAAAAATTAGTTTAATATAAGTAGGAATTTTGACTCATGGTCCTCTAATCCCAATTTTCCAAGATTTCTCCATGGGAAGATCAAAGACTTGGTTCAAAACTCCCCTTGTTTCATTTTCAAAGTCCCACAAAAGATGAAAATTTACAAAAAGATACTTAAAATTATTAATCACCAGAGAAAAGCAAATTGAAACCACAATGAGATGCTACTATGTACCACCCAAAGAGCTAAAATTAAAAAGATGCTAGTTGCTAGTGCCAAGAGATGGCAAGCATATGGAGTAACTAAAACTCTTAGACATTGTGGATGGGAAGGTAAAATGGCACAATCACTCTTGGGAAAATGTTCTGGAAGTTTCTTATAAACTAAACATGCACTTAACATATAACCTAGGAAGTCCACTCCCCAGCATTTCCTTGAGAGAGATGGAGGAAAAAACATACCTACGGACAACAAGTGAAAATGTTTATTACTAAATGAATGAATGGATCCATTGTGTCACACGCACACAAATGGAATACAATTTGGGAATAAAAAGGAATGGACCACTGATAGACTCGACAACATAGTTAAATCTCAGAGGTGGTAGTCTGAGGCAAGAGTCCATCCTATAGAATTCCATGCACGTGAAATTTCAGAAAAGGACACAGCATAGGACAGGACAGATTCGTAGTGAGCTGGGGACTGGTATTTCTGACAGGATCAGAGGGACCATTACTAGAAATGTTCTGGTCTTGATTGGGGTGGCAGTTCTATGAGTTCGTGGGTGGTTTAATACAAACTGTGAATTTTATTGTATATAGATTATATCTCAATCAAGCCCAGAGACTGCAGAAGACGTACATGCCTCCAGCCAGGTCCCTGAGTCCTGGCACTGCCACCCCCTTAGCAGGATGCAAAGCAGTGCCAAACCTTCTCCTGTCCCCTTTCTCAGGCTCCCAGGCCAGGCTCCCAAGACAGTGAGTAATTGGCAACGCAGGAGCCTTGCATGTTGAGCCAAAAAAAACAGCAGTGTCACATCAGATGCCAAGACATCTCCAGCTAAGAGCTGAGTTCAGTGTCCTTGTGCCCCGGCCCCAGCTGTTTGCAGAAGAAAAACAGTCCCCCTCCCCCCACAGTGTGAGCTGCTGTCCTCTCAGTGTGCTGGCCAGAATCGAGGTAGCTTATCCAGAGAATAGGTCCTCCCAGTCAGCGCCCCGCTCCTACCCCATGTACCAGGCACAGTGCTGGGCCCTTTCCTTTATTCCACTTTATTTTCTCCTCCTGTCCAGCCTCAAGGGATGACCATTGATTGACCCCAAGTCACAGGGGAGGAAACTGGTGCTCCAAGATACAGCTAGACGTAGTGGCAGGAATCTCGAGTAGCTCAGCTCTTTCACCCACCAAAATTGTCACTCCCCATCCTGTGCATTCCAGCAGGGTCCTGGGTCCCTCTTTCCTCAATCTCCCTGTCCTCTGACCCGCTGTCCTGCTTTTCTGTGTGAATGAAATGTGGACTGGGAGCTGCATCCTCCTAAAGCACTGTCGTTCCTCTCACGCACTGCCATCCCTCCTGAGCAAGGCTTTGAGGAAGAAGGAAATGCATGTGTGTGTGTGTGTGTGTGTGTGTGTGTGTGTGTGTGTGTGTAGGTGTGGGGAGATTCTGGCTACAGGATACTGCGGTCAGTCAGGAGTGTCTGCAGGCCTGCAGCGAATACCACCCTCAGAGTCCTTGGGGGCAGGGTCTGGCAGTGAGTGTGGCAGGATATGGGGCTGAGGTCTGAAGAGCTGGGCTTTCTGTGGAGGGTTGAGGGGTCCTAGGGGCATAGGCCAGAGTTTGTTTACACTTGGTCTCATCAATCTCCAGTCCAAGCTGCTCAGCCTTCCAGGCCTTGCCTGTCCTGAGCCAAACCTCCTAACCCCTGACTAGAGCTAGCCCTTGAGGAGCCCTGTGCGAAGTGAGCTGTGACTAGCTTTACCCGAAGGCAGTGGACCTTCACATCTGGACCTGATGTGAAGTCCAGAATGGTGCCCCATTCCACTCTCTGATCTCTGAAAACGGACACAATAATAGGACCTAGCGTGGTATGGTCAGTGGGTCACATATGCCTTTCTTGGCCCACACAGGTCTTTCTGCCTGGAATTACTTTCCACCTGGCAAGTGCCTCTTTCCCACAGCAAGGCTCAGCCCAGTATTTTCTTCTTAAGAAGCTGCCGACATCAGCCTTGGGCAGCAGCATCATACCATGCTATTCTCTGGCCCCCACACCCTCCTGGCTGTCTGGACTCAACTGTGCTCTTACAGAGTTGGACTGCCTGGAATTGCAATGTGCTATAATGGCCAGGTTCCTGGAGAGCGGGGCTGGGTGACATCTTCTTGTCATCTCCTTAGTAACCATCTTCCTCTGGCCCGTCACTCCTTCCAGGCTAGGACAGAGCTTTGTTTCCCTCCGCACCCTGTGTGTCCCTTCCTGCACAATGGATACCCTTACTCAGAAAACAGAGGCTGGCCTCGGGGGGATCGTGACTGAGTCCATGCCATTTTTGTGTGTCAGCTCGCCCCTGGCTTGGCGTAGGCTGTCAAACTCTTGGGGAGGGGAAGAGCAGAGAATGGTTCTGAAAACGCCCCAACCCCAAATCATTCCAGTTTCCAGGATGCACAGGGACAGGCTGAGATAAATACTGTTGGTTTATCGCAGGAAGGTGCATCTCAGCTTGGGGAGAGTGAGCATGCACACATAGCCTCACTCTGATTTATTGTGACCCAAGCCAAGCGCTGAGCAGAGCGAGTCCATTTATCTACTCAGTTGGAGGTGAGGTCAAGAGAGAGAAGTCAGAGATTAAACTAAATATGCAAGTCGAGTGGAGACAAGAGCTTGCGCTTTTGTTAACTCCCAGGATGACTCTGCTCTGTGTGTTCTTAGGAAATACTGTCAGGCATCCTCCAGTGGATAGGACCTGTGCCATGGGGAGGACTGGACTCCATTTTGGAGAGATGGCCCTGGTCCTGGGCAGCAGTGGTGACCAAGGATATCCATAGCCCCCTGGGTTGCTGAAGGGAGTTACAGCCTTTGGAGGAAGCTGAAAAGTCAGGAAGAAGGACCCCCAGCAGAAGAAGAGCTGCTGCCCAAAGGGACCCCCAGTCCACCTCCTCAGGCCCTTCACTCTGGACAGGGGACTGTCCTGATGGGCTTGCTCTTTCTTCTCCTTCTGGTCTCTGCTTGAATACCATCCTTCCAAAGACATTTTCCCAGAGCACCCCAGTTTGGTACCCTCGAGGTTCCCTGCACAATTCATCCCTTTTCCTGCTTTATTTTTCTCCATAGTACCTAACAACACCTGAAATTCTATGTATTTGTTACTTATTATTATTGGATGTGTTTTGAGTGAACTGCAGTACCCCTAGTGTACAGTCCAATGTGTGGCACATTGTTGGCATGCATTAAATATCTATGTATTCAGTGAATGACTAATGATAGCTAATATTTCATGACAGCTTAATATGTGCCTAGATAAGATTGTATTTCAATTTTTATTTAATAAAATACTTCACTTTTATTTAATATCTCTATTAATACTATGGTATAGATGCTGTCTTTAGGCTTGGAAATATAAAATGGCTTGCCCATGAGCACACAGCTGGAACCAGGATTTGAACCCACCTGGTGTCAGGAGCTGGCCTCTTAGCTGCTCTCCCAGGAGAGGATCTGGCTTTGTTTACAATGGAACTAACCATGCCCCAGGCCAGGATGCCCTAGGGGAAAGAGATTCATGATCTGAGAAGAAACACACAGAAAAGAAAAGTATAGAAATATCTTTTCCCTGCAGTGAAATAACATGGATGATTAAAGTGGAAACCAAATACCAGTAGCAAATTCCATCTGAAGTGAAACCATTGCCATTTATTGAGATTCTCTGTGTGCCGGGCATCAGCCAATAGCTTTGTATACATGGCCTTATTTAATCTTCCCAGTAATCACAAGAATCACAGTCTCCTATGATGGGGTGGGAGGGAGCTTTACTGGAAATGTTCTGTATCTCAGTTGGGTGGTCGTTATATGGGTTTATGGGTGGATGAAAAGTCAAGGAAAGCACAGCTCAGAGAGGTTATGTAGTTTACCTAAAATCACAGCATGCCAAAGCCTCGGTCATATCCCCTCTAACCCATAGTCAACCCACTACATCCAAAGGTTCTATATCCATGGATTCAACAAGCTGTGAATTAAAAATACTTGGGGAAAACTTGCATCTGTTAGGTATTGTAAGCAGTCCAGAGATGATTAAAGTACATGAGAGGATGTTGAGTAGGTTACATGTAAATACCAGATCATTTTTAAAGGATTTGAGCATCCTTGGGTTTTGGTATCCAAGGGGAGGACCTGGAACCAATTCCCTGTGGGTATCAGGAGATGATGGCACATAATTCTGTTGGACATAAACTCAACATGCAATTTGACATAGGTGGGCGCTCAGTAAGGATTTACCAACTGGCTGGATGAATGAGTGAGGGAGTGAAAGGGGGAAAGGTCTCCAGCCAGATACCTTGATCTAAGTCCAGGCCACTCTCTCTAGAATGCCAAGGCCACAGACCCTCGGCTTCGGAACCCCATGTGGGGCTCTGTGCATATTCAGATTTCTGGACCCAGAGCCAGGCCCTGAATCAAAAGACCTGCAACCCAGCAAACTGCATGTCTAATCCATTTTCCAGGCAATTCTGATGTTCATCGGAGTAGGAGAGCCACAGCCCTAAGCTCAGCTTGAATACCCAGTGGAATGTAGGCCCCTAGTCCTCCTGGCAGGCCTTTGCCCTCTGCACCAACAGACTCCAGCTAGAGGCCATTCAGGCTCAGGGAGAGTGATCACCAGGGCAGAGGAAGATGGCTTATTAAGAAAGATGGAAGGAACCAAGGGGGCAACATTTGTGTGAGGGAAAGCAGGAGCCAACCATAAATCTGGCAGCCCAAGGTGAGAGACATTAGACATCCTCCACACAGGCATTACCAGCCCTAACAGGGGCAGTAAGAAACTTGAACTCTGTGCCAGGGCAACATTTACAATGAATGAATGAAACTGCCAGTCCATTATGATTTTGCAACAAGATTCATCACCTCTGGGCCTGAAAGCCCCTTAGAGGACATCTAATCCATTTGTATTTAGGGTTTTAAAACATTTAAAAAAAAAAAAAAAGCAATGAATTTCTTTGCCCTAATAAAACCTTATACCTAAGCCGTGTATGTAAGACAAGTGAGAATATACATGCTCAGGCCACCTCTTTGACTGGGACATCTCCGCAGAACCCCAGGATTCTGAGAAACCCAGGGTAAAAAATGAATCCGAACTATGCACCAGGAGAAACTGAGACTTTAACCAGAGAAGAGACACCTCAGGACAGATGGCAAGTTAGTAGCAGAACCAACCACATCCAGCCTGGGCTTCTGGAGACACTGGGTAGAGCAGACTTGTCTCCTACCCAGGACAAATGGTGGAAGCAAAAAAAATAACAACCCTAAGAACGCAGGGCCTTGGTTTCAGTCCTTTATTTGTATGATCTAGTTTCATCCTCACTAGAGCCCTGCAGCAGGCTACTATGATTCAAGCACTTCAGATGAAGAAATGGGGCACAGAGAACTTGAATAATGTAACCAAGTCACATGGCTATACGAAATGGAGACAGAATTTGAAATAAGGCTTTGGGACTCAGAGCATGTCCTATGGCTACTCCTCCAGTCTACCATCCCCAAGAATACAGTGTCCACTGAATTGGAGCTGTCCTCCTTCACAGTGTTCTCCCCCAGAGAAGCCAGACTGTCATTTTAAAAACATAAATTTGGTTGAACCCCTTTCCTGCTCAGGCTCCTTCAGTGGTTCCCCATCGGCTCTCAAGATCCCCCTGGCACCACAGCAATGCACTGCACACTCCTTTCTGGACTCTGCTCATACCGGCCTCTTATTTTTTCCAGCCTCTCGGCCTTTGTGTGCATTCAGCAGGGTCCCCAGAGTATGTTGGCATGCACCCTATCCATAATCATTATTTAATGGAATATTTTCGGTCAATTGCCACGTCTGTCTCCCTGTCCAAGCTGTGTGCCCTCCATGAGGACAAGGCTGGGGTCTGTGTCATGTGACCCCAGTGCCCATCACTCAGGAGCTAATACTGTTACTTGGCTGACTAAATGATTACATAGAGCTTGGCACCTGGGAGATTTAAATTAAGAGCTCCCGCCAGGGGTTTTCACTATTTGAGCACACGTGAGAAGCACCCCAGGCTTCCCTCCAACATAAGCTGCTGCTGAGTTTCTAATGTGGTAGGTATTTTGGGCTCAATTTTGTCCCCCCAATCCATATGCTAAAGTCCTCACCCCAGCACTGATGCTCCTCCACTTACAACAGGTTGTGTCCAGTGCACCCGTCAGGAGGTGAAACTATCCTGCGTAGAAAAAGCACTGAGTCTGCCGGAGCTGCCGACCATCCCAGCTCAGCAACACCGCGCACTGGAGAGAGTCAGAGCTTCCCTCGAGGTCCAGTGGCTCACTGCTGCTGCCCAGCAGGGCAAGAGAGTCTTTCATCACATATTGCCAGCCCCCAAGAGATCAGAACTCAAAAAATGCAAGTGCAATTTCTGCTGAATACCTGTTGCATTCACACCATTGCGAAGTCAAAACACTTAAGCTGGATTACCATTAAGTCAGGGACCTCGTGACCGCAGACGGGGACCGCACTTGGAGACAGGGCTTTCCAGAGGCTCTGTGGGTAGAACGCAGTCACTGGAGTGGCCCTGATCCAGCATGACTACCATCCTCATAAGAAGAGCAGATTAAGACACAGGCGGAAAGACTTGTCAGGGGACCAAGAGCGTGAGGACATAGCGGGAGGCCGTCATCATCAATCCAGGTGGAAACCAGCCCTGCCCGCACCTAGATCTCAGATGTCCAGCATCCGGAACCTAGAGGAAATAAACGTCCTCTGTCCAAGCCCCCCTCCTGTGGCACTCGGTTATGGCAGCCCCGAAGATTAACACAGTAGGTCTGGCACAGGGGCTGGAATGTCACTTTTCTGAAAAGCGTGAGGAGTTGACATCGCCACACAGGGCTGGAGGTTCTCCTCAGGCATGTCAGACCTCCAAGCTGAGAATTCTGGGGCTGCTACAAGCTGACGAGCTCAACCCAAGCTCTCCCAGCAAACTGAGCTGTGCAGGCAGGTAGGAGTCATGGGAAGTCAGCAGGCTGGTGACTGGGTGTCCCGGGCTGCAGCCTATCCACCCCATCCCAGTGGGGTCCTAAGGGGGAAGCAGGGTATGCACACTTCTGTCAAAAGAGAGTCCAGAGTAAGACCATTTCTCGGGCCATGAATCTTTTCTGAGCCTCACTTTCCTCATCTATTAAATGGGCACGATAATGTCTACCTCAAAGAATAGTGGTCAGGATTGAATAGCGAAAATAGCAAGTAACTGGCTTTTGTTGTTTATCAAGTAAGACTCAGTGTCATTTCAGTCTTATAACAACCGTGAGATAACTATAAGCCCATTAAGTGGATATGGAAACTGAGGCTCCAGGGGCTTAATTAAAGTACCCAAGATTTCAAGACCAAAGAAAGTGGGGTCTTGATTCAAGCCAGACTGTAGAGTACACACTCACCACTTCTATTCCTCCCCCAGGTGACAGTTTAGGATGGAGCCTGGCTCAGGGAGGCATTTATAAGCTGTGTGTCTGCTTGATGTGGCTCAAGTTCCGGCAGCCGAGTTAACCCTTCTGCCAATTCTGGAAGAAGGTGGAAAAAGGAGACTCACCACATGCCAGACCCTGTGCCAGGCTCTTTCCTCCCCTCCCCAGGTCAGATGTCTAGCTCAGGCTGGCTTTACCCCAGAGGGACATTTATTGATCCTCAGCCTGCAAAGCCAAAGTGTAGAGCCGGCCTTAGGGGCTCAGCCCTGTCAGCCAGGGCTGGCGTTCTGCTCAGGGCTGTATCTCAAGCTGGGCAAAAAAAATGACTCACCCTTGCTCTACTCCCTCAATACCAGCTGACACCCATTTCACAGCATGGAAATGGAGGTCTCGGCGAGTGAAGCTGAGGGGCTGAGACATCGTCCAACTTCTCCCAGCTGTGAGAAGTGATGGAACAGGACCCCGGGTCTGGGTGATTCCCAAATGCTGGCTGGCCCCATGTCACATCCCTGTCACGATGCTCTTGTTCAAATTCCCTCAGGACCTCCCCTGGGGGAGAAAACTCTGCCTAAGGGGGAAGGCAGACTATTTCTCCCAGACACTTGCAGTCCAGACCCAGGGTTTTCTCGGTGGGCTAAATGATCAGTCAAGGAAAACACCCTCCCCCAGCTGTCTAGGTCCACCGGGTGCTACCCCAGTGAGAAGGACAGACAGATGGATAGAGCCAAAGCCAATACCATTTTTGTTGGGTGAACTTCCTTGGCCCTTGAGGTGTAATTTAACCCTCCCCCAGCCAGGAGGCCCTTTCTCCAGTGCAGCCCGCAGCAATCCACCCTCCTCCTTCATAGGGCTTGTCTGTCTTCCACACTAGATGACACAAGCCAGGACTGTTTTGGTTGCAGGTGGCAGAAGCCCTACACAAGCTAGCTTGAGCCCATCTGAGCATTTATTGGCTCCCAAAGGTGAAAAGCCCAAGGGGAAAGCCGGTCTCAGGGCTCGCCCTCTCATCTGTGCTGGCCCTGGTCTCTGAGGTCATCCCCACAGGGACACCATGGGCAACGGGGCCTCGACCCCTCGCTGCCTGCCCAGTGGCCAGCAGCACACCCTGAACCAGCCCCCAGGGTGACGCTCTGGGAGGCCGAGCCTGGGCAACGCAAGCAGAGAAAGGGTAGCTCCTGAGGGGAAAATGGAAATGGAAAATGTTGCCAGAGGATGAGCGCAAGGGTGGGGTGGGCTGAAATGGACAGACACATCCTTCAGGCCTTGGGCTTCTCCGAGCTCGGGCTCCTTTTCCCTATTGTGTGACCTTGGACAAGTTACTTCCCTTTGGAAATCTCCATTCCCTCATTTACAAAATGACGATGATACTGCAACTCTGGGGAATGTTTGAGAGAATTCACAGAGTGGAGGTGCATAGGTGGCCTGTCACGGTTCCCACTCAAGGAAAGAACCAAGCTTCCACCACCCTCTGGGATCCGTGCGCCTCCAACCCTGGGAGGATCGGTCCCCTTGTTCAGAGTGGTGTGCTCCTTAAATGCTTGCTGGCAGATTTAATTGAACGCTTCCCTCCTGGCAGGCATCTCTCTCTCTTCTGCTTTTTCTCCTGAGACTCTCTCCTGAGGCTATGTAGCTCTGCGTGAAAAGCCCTAGAGACAGGCGGCAGAGGCAAGGATTCATCCCACTAGCATCGTGAACCCCTTCAGGAGCCCGTGGGGTCCTGGGCAGTGGTGAGAACGCAGTCCCCTGGCCCTGCCCACATGCGGCTCCCGCACCCTCACAGTTGTGCCCCCACACAGGGGTAGCCTGTGTTGGTGGTGGCCCCTTTGTTCTCCTGGCAAGGAGCTTATGTCTCCTCTCTGGCTCTTTCCAGCATTCGGAGGGTGAGGAAACTGAGGCTTAGGGGATCTACATCCCCTCCGGGATGCTGATCGCTCAGCAAGCGAGAGGCAGAGAAGCGACTTTGCTTCCCACCCTTCCTTCCGTGCTGTGAGGCCTGAGTCAGGCCCCGCACACCACTCCAAGGAGGTTAATTACGATGACAGCTTCTATAAAAATCAAATGGGCCATCTTCCAGAAAGCTGGAGGAGAGGGCGAAAAAACACATCTGTGTGCGAAGTGAGCCCGGGGTCTGGGACCAGCGCGTTGAGTCCATACATGGAAATCCATATCCACCAGGACCAGCCACTCGGCAGGCAGTGAAGAGCCTCCCGCAGGGCCCTGAATGTGGGGAGGAAGCCAGCAATTCAGACCGGTGGGCAAGGTGAGAGCCACCTGGCAATGTAGACAGCCAGGCCTAAGGCTGCCTGTGGGAGATGCCTAACCCCCCGGAGAAGGCACAACTTCCCTTATCCAGCCCCCAGCAGCACTGACTGGCGTGGTCGGCAGGAAGGCCTGGCTGCGGTCACACCACTCTCCTAGCGCCAGTCCCTGAGGTTTATGAAGGTCGATGAGCTAATCTGCCGAGGTCCAAGGCAGGGATGAACGGTTGGAAATGACTTTGGAGCCCAACAGAGCACCTGTGGCTATAAGACTTTGGGCAGTTTTCTTCCTTCCAAAGCCTCAGTGTTCTCATCTGCAAAGTGGGGGTGCTTGTGCCTGTCTATAGAGTACTAAATGAGGCAGCCGTCAGCTACTCTGCAAGCCCCACCATTCACATGTCAGGGATTCACGTTTTCAGCTGCACGTGAAGAAGCTCAGAGTGGCAAGTCTCTTACCCAGAGTCATACACCTGGTCAGCACCAATAGATTTGGAACCCCAGTCTGAGTCCACAGTGGGGCTCACTGCGTTCCCTTCTGCTCTGGAAATTTCCAGTTTAATCCACATGTGTCATGCTAGAAAATGAGTCCTGCACATTTTGGCTGTGTTTGCTTCCTGGTATGCTGTGCAAGACTCGAGAATTCAAATACACTTGTGAAATCCAAACATATGCATTTATTAATGGCCTGCAATTAGGCAGAGCCTGTTAGCCAGACAAACAGACAATACCAGACCTTCGGCTGAGCACAGAGGAAACAAAAGGCTCTTTTTTGCTGCCAGAAGCTGGGCGGCTACTCTGCTCCCGGGGAGAAGACAAGTATCCTTGGTGCACGGTTGCAGCTTCTACATCTGTTCAGACACGGTACTGGTAGAGTCCTCATTGTGCCCCCGCCCCCATGCCCTCGCTTAGCCACACACACATTGTGTTGGCTTACCCTGCTTGGGTGGGGGCTTCAGAGGGCCAGCTGGCAAGCCCTGGCAAGTGAAGGTACCAGGGGACAAAGAAGAGAGAGGCGAGGCATCTGCCCCCCTTCACAGATATAGTGCAATCCGCTCCAAAGAACGGAGCCCTCACCTCTTGTGGCTAAGGGACCAGTTGGCATTCAGTCCTAGGAGAGAAGCAGAGATGGAGCTGACCTGGGCCCACCTTTTAAGGAACATAAAGTGTTGTGCTGCCTCAGTTTCCTCAGAGCGATCATCCTTTGAGGGTGATGAAGGCAACACTTTTAGAAATATCAGACCTTGAGTAAGTTCACGGTTTCCCAGCCACACGATTTCTACCTGGCAGTTCCTGGCAAATGCTGCAAGCCTGGCTCCACCTTTGGAAGGGGCATCCTGTGTCAGAATGGTCTGGAAATAATAGCATCCACTTTTCTGGGATGAAGATTTAACTGGTGAGGGTCCAGCTTAGCCCTTGAAGGTTCCTTGATATCCCCTGCAGACCTGGGTTCGAGACCCATCTCTACCTTTTGGCTTCAGCCTGCTCCCAACATGCTCCTCTGCACCTTCCATATCTCAGGAAATGGCACCTGATCTCTCCAAGTTACACAGATCAAAACTCCTGAAGGCATCCTTGACTTTTCCCTCTAGTCCTGTATCTAACTCACCTCAGCCCTACCCTCAAAATGTGTCCAGAATCCAACCACTTCTCACCACCTTTTCCCATCCCCACGCTGGCTGAAGCCTCCTGGCTTTCTAGGGGACTGATGAACTGAGTGAGTGTTCTGATTGGAAAGGAGATTACATGAGGACCTCTCGGGACTCATTTCTCAGCTTTCTGCAGGATCCTTTAAAAGGTAATCCAGAGCTTGTCTCTCCCATGCTCCCCCACCCCCAGCCCGAGAAGCTTTTCATCTTGGAGTGAAAGCCACGTCCTATAGCAGCCTGCAAGGCCCTCTGCAGTCTGAGTCCCACCCCTCTCTGGCTTTAGATCCTACCTTCCTGCCCTTCCTCCCTCTGCCTGGGTCCTGCTAACTGACTTGCTGTGTGGCATATGTGCCTAACACACGCCCACCCGTGGGCCTTCACACTGCTCCTCTGCCCAGCATGTCTCCTCTCTGCCACCTTCCTGGCTCAGCCTCTCGCGTCACTCCAGCCCCTACTTGGACTTCCTGGGTGTCTCGGTATGAACTAGAAACACAACAACTCCACCACACACCGTCATCCCCTTCTGTCCCCTTACTCTGCTTTACTTTTGTTCTTAATCTTCATCATCATCAGATATTCACATATTGGTTTATTGCTTTGCTATCTGCTTTAACTAGGATGCCTGTTTTCCGAGAGCAGGAATTTTTTTCAGTTTTTATTTTTTTCTTAGCATGTATATGCATTACATAATGATTACATTCCTTACTGGGAGTTGGTACATGTACATAACACATCTTAACTCTTTTCAAGGGCAGGAATTTTTTGCCTGTCGCTCTGTCCCCAGAGCCGAGCCCAGTGCCTGACACATGGCAGGCGTGTCAATAAGTACTTGTGAGACAGAGGCATCTTCCTCCAGTCCCTCAAGCACTTTCTGAAATGACTGAACTCAATCATTGTATACAATGTTGATTCCAAAATCTGCCCCCCAGAACATTAGAGTATCCCATTCCCAACATGAAAATCCAGCACACAGAAGGATTTACAACATAACCCTGCCTCTCTGCTGCAGGCTCCTGGCTGGGCTCAGCCTCCTCTCACCGTGTGACATTCATTCCCCAGCCTCTCCACCACACTGTGCACAGCTGATGGCTGCTGAGTGTCCTCCACACTAGGACTGGTCTGTGCTCTGTGCTTGCACCGGCATGTTTAATCCTCAGCACAGCTCCGGGATAGGTGCTAGTGTGGTTACCCTCATTTCAGAGACGGAGAAGCTGAGGCGTAGGGTGAGGGCCCATAGGGTGCTGGTAGCCTGTACACGATGCTGTGTTTTCCCCAGGGACAGGGCCCAGCCTGGCTCATCCCTGAATCTTCACCAAGAGGCCCAGGAATGGGCAGGAGGTGTGTGTTTAGAGCTTCAGAGCTGCTATGAAGGAAGACACGCCCCATGGAGCTCAACAACTCTCCTGGGCACCAGGCTGCCCTGTGAGCGCTCAGAGTCCCCTGAGGATGTAAGGAGACAGGACCGCTGAGCCACGCCCTCCTCTCGGGCATGGACAGGAAGGTGTCCCACCTTACCCCACCCAGCCCTCAAGACCAGAGAATACATAACCGCAGCAGGGCTTCTGGAGGGGAGGGGACAGCAGGGGAAAGGGGGCTCTGCTTTGTGGCCTGATGTCCAAGTGAGGACGAGAGAGGCTGCAGCAGCCATGGGCGGGGTCCTCCTTCCCTAGCACGGGCCGTGCCCTCTGCTCCAGATGCTGACTAGTGTCTGGAGGGTCTGAGCTTTGGCGCTGTGCTGATCATTTCCCACCCGGGCCCCCACATGCAGGCCCTGCTTGCAGATGACTGCAGTCACCCTGTCAGGTGGTTGCTCCTCTGCTGAGCCCCCAGGCTCAGCGGGCACCATCTATGTGCATCTGGTGCACAGCCCACTGCACTAATCCAACGTCCCAATCCCAGCCCCAGCCCGGCCCTGAGCAATCAGCCAGGTTAGTGTGACAAAGACAAAGTAGGAGGCTACAAGCTGAACAAGGTCCCGGGTGCTCTGGGTAGGTTTGAGAGGGCAGTGAGTAAATTCAACAGAAGTATGATGAGTGAAAGAATGAATGAATGATATGCACTAGAGAAGAGCATTGTGTAGCAGACCCGAGTAGTGCACGTTCTCCCTGATATACTCCCCTCTGTGGCTAAGACCTTCCAGTATCTGACCTCATGACTTAGAGAAGCATCACTTTGTTCACAAGCAGTAACAATAACAGCACTTCTTACTTTTCACACCTCAGCGTTCCAAACCCCATACCAAGCCCCAACTAACCAATGTTCTCAGCCTCATGAGCCACCTTCTGTAGTATGTACTGTTATTCCCATTCTATAGACAAAGGCATGAAGGTGAGAGAGGTGAATTCACTTACCTGAGGACACATAGATTGTAAAGAATAAATTCAGGATAGAAGCCCAGATTCCTCTGGCTCCAGACTTTGCACTGTAACCACTCTACCTAGGACCAAAATCAGAAAGCTGGCCACAGTAGCCTGTGAACTTGTCTGCACATGCGTGGACACACACACACACACACACACACACACACCAGGACACCAGGAACGGAAGCACCATGATCATAAGGGCTTTGTGGGTCACGCTGTTGGCAGAAGCGGGTGCTTGTTACCAACCAAGTTTTGCCCCTCAGAGGTTGAAGCACAAACCTCAAGCTGGCTGACTTTGGAGATGGAGCCAGCCAGAGAGGCCTCACCAGAAACCAGCCCTGCCTGGCCTCCATCGGAGGCTTCCAGCCCCTCAACTGGGAAAAAATAAATGTCTGTCATTTAAGCCACCAAGTTTGTGGTCACTTGTGACAACCACAGCTGACCAATACAGTGTTCCATGCGTTTTTGCTGCAGAGTTCCAGTCTTGTGTGGTGGACACTGTTGAAGAGAGGACTTTGAATGTCCCAGCACCTGCTCCAGCAGCCTCCAAGTTCCTGCCATGCCCAGGGTCCTGCTCTGAGCTGCGCTCAAGCCTCAGCACTGAGCCAGGCTTTGGTCGGGGCCACTCCACATGCACACTGGCGGGGGGAGGGGGTGGTCAAGAGAAAAAAGTAGTTCATTTCTCAGCTCACCAAGACCCCGCGCTGTCCCTGGGAGGAAGCTCCCGGTGTGCGTGGGGCCACCTACTCGCCTGCAGGGCCAGGAAGCCTCCCTACCTTGCAGCTGCTGGCGGCTCCCCGACTTCAGCTCAGTCCTCAGGGGCGGGCTCTCATAGCTCCTGAGTGGCCTCTGGGGACAGGGTCTCTGGGGACCTGTTTTCCGCATGGCAGCCCTGGTCAGTGCCCTCTAGCTTGGGCAGTGGCGCTGGGCCTATGAGCAGCAGGGTGCGATGAAGCCTCTGAGCACCTCGCTGGGCCCCCTCGTCCACCCAGTGTGTGGCCTGTGAGCGAGGAAATCCAAGAGAGTAACCAGAGTGGCCGCCAATACCCCGGGGAGAGGCCCACCCCGCAGCCGGCCAGCCCCGGAGCCCAGCTGCTGCACTCAGCATTGAGCCACAAAGCACAGGCGGGCGGCGGCCGTGGGCCTGTCGAGTGCAGCAGGACAGTGGCCTCTCCAACTGTGGGGAGGTGGGGACAGGGGTGTGGAGAATGGAGTCTCGCCTCAATGCAGGAAAGCCGTGCACAGACCAGAGAAGGGTGCTTTGCTGGGCTGCACCCCACTTCCCCCTACATTGAAAGGCAGCCCTTAGCGCTTGCCCCACATGAGTCCTGGCCTTGAGAAGACCATCCCAAATGCGGATATGCTTCAACTGTGGCTGCGGGGGAGAGACAGTCCAAGATGAGGGATGGTGGAAGGACAAAAACTGACGGAACACTGGTTTGGTGGGCCCTCCAGGGATGAATGTGCCGGAAGCCAGTCCCTGGTAAGGTGGAGTTGAAATGGAGGAACCTTTCAGGGCTGGAGCCTAAAGGCAGATGGTTAGATCATTAGGGGCTCTGCCCTCGAAAACAGCTGAATGTTGGTCTGAGGAGTATGCTGGCTTCTCACAGAAGTGGATTAGGTCCCCAGAGAGCAGGTTGTTGTATAGAGTGTGAGGCTGGCCCCTCCCAGGGTCTGGCCGGGTCATCATTCTTGCATATATTCCTGTCATTGTGATGAAATCTGTATCAGCCAGTGCTTACTAGAGAGACAGAATATATATGTGGCCATACGGTACAAGGTAGGCTTATGATGGCTGTCTGTGGAGTCAGGTGTGGAAGAGCGCAAAAGGGCTTTTCGTGGAAAATCCCTTTTGGAAATCTGAAGGATCCAGTCAAAAGTCAAAGGCCTGGAGCTCACTGTAGAGTCTGGTATGAGACCTTTTCGGGAAGCTGGAGGGTCTGCGCTGGAAGCCAGGAGATGACATCCAAGGCAGAGGTGACAATGGGAGAGCCTTCAAAGATACAGGAGTAAGCTTTCCTTCTTTCCTTCTTTTATTCTATTCAGGCTACAAGGATATTGGTTGGTGCCACTCACACCCAGGGTGGGTTCTTCCCTCTCCAGTAAATCCCCTCAGCCACCCCCAGGGCTGTGCTAAGCCGTGACACAACAGTTAACTACCACACCACCTGTCGCGAGGCCCTCAGCTGAGCCAAGCAGAAGCCAGAGCCAGAGCCTTGAACCTCCAGAACTGTGAGCTAAATAAACTTTTTCTTTATAAAGGTGTTTTGTTATAACGACCAAGAATGGACTGAACCAAGTACCTGCTGTGTGTTGGGAGTTTATTCACATCTCGACCATCATTGCTGGCATTGGCTTAGCACTTGTAGAAAGCCAGGCTCTGTGGCTGGCACTGCACCCATTATCGGTGCTTTACATTATCTCACTTCACCCTCCCAAAATGTCTATGGGTAGATGTTACTACATTTGTTCAATGGAAGAGGAAAGTGAAACCCAGAGAAGTGGTAAGACAGCCCAAGATCACACAGCCAGTGAGACTCGGGGCCCCACACTGGGGCTCCCAAACACTGTTCCATGCTGCCTGATGGACAATGACGAGAACAGCTCTAATGGCTTACTAAATGGCAGGCAGTCCTCTAAACATTTTGTGTTTGTTAGCCTATTTAATTTCCCCAATAGCCCTTCAAAGTAGGTATTTCCACTGCACCCATTTTATAGATGAGCAAACTGGTACAGAGATTAAGTAACATGCCCAAGATTATACAGCAGCCAGCAAATGGTCCTGTCAGGGTCATGGCCAGGCAGTCTGACTCTGGGGCTCTTAAATTTCAATGCCACATCCCCTCTCACCTCATGTCCTGTGACCCTCACAGAACCCCCCGGAAAGAAACTTCATTATTCCCACTCGACCATGGACGAGTTAAGTTACTCGTCTATGGTCACCCAGAGGGTAAGAGCAAAGGTGAGATTTGACTGCCAACTGTTTGACTGCCAACTGCTATATTCTTACTGCTGTGATTTGGAGAAGTATCTACCACAGACCCATATAATAAAGGCTTAGTGACCAGTCTTTGATTCATTTGGGAGTTGGTGCAACCCTCAAGAGCGGGGCCTAGTAGGAGGGAGTTAAGCCACTGGGTGCGTGACCTGGAAGGGGATACTGGGACCCCACTACCCTGTTTTCTCTCTTTTGCTTTCCAGGTATCATGAAGTGAGCAGGTTGACATGCCCAAGAACCGCCAGGAACCCAACCCTCATGAAGTTTATCATCGCAAGCCTTTGTGTTCTCAGCATCTCATCCAGTCCTTCTTATAGGTGGGAGCCACTGACATAATCATTTGGTCCATTTTACAGATGAGGAAACTGAGACTGAGAACCTAGAAAAGATCCCAAAATAGAAGTCTTATCTAAATTGGGCTGGATCAGAGAGACTAGCCCAGCAGTACTCAGCTCATAAAGGCAGGGCTTTGTCTGGGCTCCTGGTCAATTTGTTCAGATTTTAGGGTCACTGGAGTACCTGAAAAGATGGAGGGCTGACTCTGCCTGGAAAAAAAATCCCAGCTCTGCTGTTCCCAAGCTGTGTGCTTGGACAGGTGACTTAAGCTCTCAGTTCAAGTTTTTCACCTGCAAAATAGAGGTGAGGATAGAGTTCACCGGGTCGCCATGGGGCTAGTTACTACCTGCACAACAATTACACAAACAAAAGAATAACATACACAAACTAACAGTAAGGTAATCCGTGGCCCAGGAACAAAAGGCAGGACAAATGAAAGTTGAATTGGATGGCAATTTTGAACAAAGAAGTAGAAACAACTATTATAAGAGAGGTCAAATTGCTGTTGGCTCTTTCCAAGTCTCTCTGTCCTTTTTTTCCTTTAATTAATTAATTTTTCAAATTAACAGATGAACATTGTGTTTTGATATATATATACATTGTTCTCCAAGCCTCTTACAGCAGGGATCATTGTAGATGGATGTCTTAGACCATTCAGGCTGTTATACTGAAACATCACAAACTGGGTGGTTGTAAGCAATAGAAATTGATTTCTCATAGTTCTGGAGTCTGGGAGGCCTGAAATCAAGGTTCTGGCAGATTCCGTGTCTGGTGATGACGCTCTTTTTCCTGTGTCTTGACCCTCCATTGATTCAAAACAGTTATGGCAATTTCTGTCAAATAAAAACATTATAATGTGTTCTCATTCACTTCATTCACCAGATTAGCCACCATGCAATGTCTCGCTCTTCCCTAAAGTAGAAATAATCATGAAAGATAAACGTTTTAAATCAATTCAGGGCATCAAGGCAGCCACAACAGCACAGCTGAAGACATTCACAAAAGGAGACTCCAGAGCTCCTTCAGAAAGTGGCAAGCGTGGTGGGATAAGTGTGTTTGAAGTGAGGGAGAATGTTTTTGGTTTTTTGAGACAGGGTCTTGCTGCATAGTTCAGGCTGGCCTTGGACTGCCTCAGCCTCCCAAGTGCTGGGATTACAAGCACGCATCACCAAGCCTGGCAGGAAGAGTATTTTGGGGAGGATTACTGACAATGTGTCTTTTACTATAATAATTTTTTGTTTCAACACATAACTTATTTTTTTATCAGCCCCTGTAGATGAATCTAGCAAGTTCATAACAATCAATTTAACTGCTATACTCTGACAATGAACGATTACAATTTGAAATTGTTTAAAAAATACAATTTACAATAGCATCAAAACACACAAAATACTCAGAGATAAATTTAACAAAATATGTGCAATATATACATACTATATACTGGAAACTATCAAACTAAAAAGCGTGGAAGACATCACAAGAGACCTCAGTAAAGGGAGATAGTCTGTGTTCATGGATTGCAAGACTTGGTGTAGCTTAGCTGTCAGGCCAGTTTGAGTTGACCCATAAGTTCAATAAAACCTAAACAGTCTTTTAAATACAGAAATCAAGGTTTATATGAAAAGGCAAAGGAACTAGAATAGTCAAGACAATGTTGAAAAAGAGAACAAAATTGGAGAATTTCTGTCTACTGATTTCAGGACTTCTTTATAAAGTGCAGTAATCAAGACAATGCAGTATGGGCAAAAAGGTAAGTAGACTCATAGGTCAATGAAACAGACTAGAGTTCAGAAGTAGATTCAGAGATATATAGCCAATTGATTCTTAACAAAATTACAAAGTAAATTCCATGGAGAAAGAATAATCTTTTCAATAAATGGTGTTGGGACAATTGGACATACAAATGCCAAAAAATGAAACACAACCTCTATCTCGCACTATCTGAAAAACAGTATTTGAAACTGATTGTAGACCTATGTGTATAAAATCTGAAATTATAACTCTAGGAAAATATATAACAGAACAATCTTTGTGACTTTGGGTTAGGTAGAGATTGCCTAGGACACAAAAAACAAGAATTCTAAAAGAAAAAAATCGGTAAATTGTACTTTATTGAATTTCAACCTTCTGATTTTGAAAAATCATTTTTAAGGAAATGAAAAAAACAGTCACAGATTAGAGAAAATATTTTCAAAACGAAGATTTAACAAAAAGACTTGTGTCCCAAATATGTAAAATTGTCTCACAATTCACTAATAAAAGAATAAAAATCTAATTTTTAAAGCATGAGAGTTGAGTGGGTATTTCACCCTGAGTTGTGACTAAGGACATGATAAAACGCTCCATAGCATTACTTATTAGTTAAATGTTCATTAAATCCGCAATGAGATTATAATACATATATATTACAATGGTTATAAACTTCTTTAGGGCCAAGCATGATGGTATGTGACTTGTAGACCCATCTACTTGGGAGGCTGAGTCAGGGGAATCACTTGAGCCCTGGAGTTTGAGGCCAACCTGGGCAACATAGGAAGGCCTTGTCTCAAAAGAAGTTTGTTTTCTTTAAATGCTGACAGTACCAAGTATTGGTGAGCGCATCAAGCACTTGGAGCCCTCATTATGTTGCTGGTATAGCTGCTTCAGAAAATAGGCAGCGTCTTACAGAATTAAACCTACACTTACCCTGCGACACAGCGACCTCACTTCTAGGTTACCCAGCAGAAATGACCCACAGGCAAACACTTACCACAGCTTTATTCAGAGTAACTGGAAACTGAAAGCAACCCAAATGTCCACAACCCGAGATGCGGCCACACAACAGAATGCTACTCAGCTATAATACGAGTGATTTATCAACGCACACGGCAATTCGGATGATTCGCTAAAGCATTATGCAAGTCAAAGAAGCCAGATAGGAAAGGTTGCATTCAGTGTGATCCATCTACTGGGTGTTCTGAAAGACCACAGTGTAGTGACAGAAATCAGGTCAGCCATTGCCAGGGGCTGGGGCTGGGGGTGGTGCGTGGCATGCCAAGGAGCATGAAGGGCCTGCTGGTGCTAATGGAAATACTCTATACCTATTGCGGCGACAGTGACACAAGTGCATATGCTTGTCAAAACCCATGATAATGACACAATTTAAAAATGCACGTTTTATTTTAGGAACATTGTGCTCCAGTGAACTTGACCTAAAAAAAAAAAAAAAGGAACAAATGAGATTTGACAAACAGAAGTGACAACAAAAATTTATTGGGAGTCTGCTACGTTCCATCAGCAAAATAGACACAGATCTTTCTGCCGCAGAGTTTACGTCCCTCTATAGAGTGTGTGTGCACATGTATCTCAGTCAGTGTGTTTACCATTTTCATGGGTTGAACTTTGTCTACTTTTGTTTGCTTTCTTTAAATAGTTGTTTTAAATTTTTGTCTGGAGTTTATAGTTACTGTCTGTTGGAGGATTAGTTTAATGCAAGCTACCCCAGCAAGACCAGAGCCAGGACCGGCGGGAGACAAGAAAGTGCTGCCTTTGGAGACACGGTGAGTCGTCCAGCATAAGCATAAGGTCAGGCCCCATCTACCAACCTTCCTGTCAACAGCAGACAGCATACACAATGCTACAATAGTCCCAGAAGATGATAATGGAGTGTAAAATCCCTGTCACCTAGTGGCTTCGTAGCCATCATAGCACAATACGTTCCTCATGTGTTTGTGCGACACTGGTGTGAACAAATCAGTGTGCTGTCAGTTTTTGAAATTAAACCTCACTTAATTACGTATAGCACGTAATACTTAATAATGATAGCAAATGACTATGGTACTTGTTTATGCATTTGTAATACTACACTTATGGTTATTTTAGAGAGTATTCTTTCAACTTATAAGAGCAAATTTGCTGTAAAACAGCGTGCCACATTATGCCGGCAGCCTCGCGCATCTCACGTCCACTGCTTTTCCTAATTCTGTTAAGAGGCCACGTCAAGGTTTGTGTTTAGGTTTGTGCAAGTATACCCTGTGATGCTCCCACAATGGTAAAATCCCCAGTGAATTTTTCAGATCTCCACCATCATTAAGTGACACATACAGTGTTGTTATGTACACATATATATGTATGCACATATGATTCCAGAGTAATTTTATTATTCAGATATTCTTGTGTTGCATAACATGTCTGCAACCCTGATTAACCCACAGTGTTGTCAGGAAACAGCAAATAATGAATGTGTTTCACTTTTTAATGAAAAGTATTTGTTTATGTATTTATTCTTTCTTTCAATAAACATGAGCTGGAGTGGGGCCAATGCAAAATTAAAATCCAGCAGTCCTTGTTCAAACAAAGGGGGGAAAAAAGGACTGTAGAGGTCCAGAGGAAATTTCTTTTTCTTCCATAGTCTCTCTCTGGACTTCTTATGGTGCTTTTCATTTGCTATTTGATGTTGTTCCAAGTAATGAAACATTAAATTTTTTTCATTATTAGCATGAATTTACTGCTCATCTTTACATTGTGCCATTCTGGTTTTAAATACCAATGCTAGGGCATTTAGTACATAAGCAAAATCACTGAAACAACACAATTTTTTTTAAGTGACTCATCCCAAGAGGGAGCCTCAAGTGGCCACAAGAAACAAACAAGTGAGACACAGGAAAGCTGAGAGGAGGAAGAGAGAAATACACGTATATACCAAGCAAAGAGCCAGCTGCTGAAGCATTTTTGGGTACAAGGACACTAGCAGGAAGAATACAAAAGCCCACAGGTGTGAGGGGCCTTGCCCCAAGGCACAGGACACTCGCATACATTTGGGTCTCCCGTACTGCGTTACCCTCCCTGCCAGTGACTGGACTGAGCAACCTGCCCTGGCCAGGGAGGACTGTGGAAGCTGAATACCCCTCACCCCCATAGGCTGTTGCCCCAGCCCCTGGAGGGTCTTCAAGCCTCCAGCTAACATGCTCTGGGAATCAGGGCGGGAGTGTATGGAGGCCTTCACCTTGTGAAGACGCAGCCCAGTGGCTTGCACTCACCACATGTACTGGGGTGCTTAGCCCTGGGCAGGGACTGCGCCCCCTGCTGGGTATCGCTGAGTGTGCGTGCCTGCTGGGTTGGAGGAGTCACTATGCGGCAGGGAGCTGGCAGACAAGGTAGGAGAATGGGTGTCTGAGAATCCATCCTGGGAGGCCAGGAAAGTAGAACTGTGTGAGCTGAGGTGCCAGGTCTCCAGCTTACACGCCCTTGTTCCATCAGACTTCACTCACAAAACGCAAATTCAGAGATAAAATAATTAAGAATTTCAAGACAACAATGGTGATATCGCTTATGGTGACCATTCCAAGGCTCCCCTTTCTGAGCACAGGGCCTGTGTGATGCTGCTGGTAACTGTCCATGAAGCCACCCGAGGCGAAGCCCACACAGCGATGAATCAGAGACACAAGTCATGCTCTCTGTTTATTTATGTATTCAGGCAGCAAGCATGCGTCAGGTGCTGTGTTAGGTACTGGGGACAGAGGAGAGACTACTAGAGAAGGTGTCCCTGCTCTCAGGAGAACCACAGGGGCCCAGGGCAGGGGCTGCAGCCCAGCCTTAGGAGTCTGGGCCTTGGGCTGAGACCCAGGTGACGAGGTAGCCAGGCGATAAACGGCAGAGGAGAGTATCAGGCAAGAATCTGGTGTGCCAAAGCCCAAGGCTGGCCGCCAGGCTGGTGTGCTATAGGCACTGAGTGATCACATCCCTGCTGAGTGATAGGCACCATGCTAGCCGGTGGGGGAGTCTGAACTGGTTTCTTATTGTGATCTCAATCTCCTGTTTACTGCTGTGCCATGAAACAAAGTTGCCTGATGACCCACAGAGGGAATATACTGCATCTGCAAGTCTATGGTGGGCAGTTACTCTCAGAGGTACAAGTAGTCCCTGAGTCTCCCCAGGTTCATTTATAACATGGCTTAAGAACACTTGGTTTCCCCCACAACTGGCTTTGCCAGCCAGGTTCGGTCAGGAGTGCTGATGGCCACCAGATGCCAGAGTGAAGGCCCCTGCTTCCCGCTCTTTACCGCTCACATCAGCAGGGCAATGGCCTGTCCCTTCTCCTTCCGCCCTGCCCAGAGCCCTCACCCCACAGCTCGAGACCCACCGCCACATCCTGTCCTCATCACCTCAGCCCATCGCGAGGGTCTCACAGACAGGAACCACGTGGTTCCTGCACAGACAGGAAAGTTTTCTGTAGCCATATTTATAGCTTTAAAAACATCGTGTGACAGGCAGTGTGGCTTGTCCAGGACACCTGGGCCCTTCTTGTGACTCACTGTGATCCTTTTCCTTTTTGGCCACTTGGCTCTGACCTTGTCTTAGAAAATGGATTAGGCTTTTGTGTTTTGTGTAGGCTGTAGAACAATGTGAACAGAATAAAATAAGTCCACGTAGATTAAAAAGAAATGAGAAAAAAATATTCTCGGCCTCAGCCCTCTGATTCCACACAGGCAGTTAGAGCACCGTTTGGCGCAGAGACTCCTCTTCTAGCCCCAGTACTTACTCTGATTGAACTGACTTGGGTCACGTGCCTGTTGCTGAGCCAATCGCTGCAGCCAAGGGGAGTCAGGATATGGATTGGTGGGTAGGATTCAAAGCAGATCCTTTTCAAAGTAAGCTGGTAGAATGTTGGCGATCTCTGATTTCTTAAAAGGAAGCGAGGGGGCCAGTTAGTTCCAAAGAAGGGGATGGATGAAGCAGCCAGAACATCCCTTCAAAGTCTGCTCTGCCTGCCCTTGCTTGTTGATGCTCATTTCCAGTTACGTGGCTAATGTCTTGGAAAGATTACTGTTTGGACTCGAGACAAACCTGGATTGTAGTTCTAGCTTCTCTCCTTTGCTGTCTGTGAGTCTCTGGGCTATACCCCATTGAGCTCCAGATCCTTCCTTTAGAAAAATGCACGTAAGAGCATATAGCAAGCTGTGAGGACTAGGGACACATCAAGAGCCTGAAAGGCGTAAGTGCTCTATAAGTACTAACCAGCAGCTCTGCAAGAAATGTCTTGCACCCACACAAATACACAGCCTTGGAAAATGCTGATTCACATTTCCAAACACCTCTCTCTCTCTTTCTGACATAGCTTCTTCTTTCCAATCCTGTTCTTCCACACCCATCTGCTATGGCTACTGCCTCTCAGCACCATTAAACAGCAGAGAGGTTAAGAACTCACATTTGAAAGCAGAAAGAACTGAATTCTAATCCACTTAACCCTTTTTGAGCTCCAATCTCTTCATTTGCAAAATACTTAAAGCAGTACCCATCTCATGAGATTGTTAGAAGAATTAAGTGAGGTCATTCAGGCAACATGCTTAGCACATGGTGTTCAATGAAGATGAGTCTGTTGTTATCTACATCCTATTATTTTATAGTTATCTCTTAGACAGAAGCTTCTTATACTAGCATGTGAGCTACTAGATGGCAGGGCTTCTGTTAATCCTGATGTGTCAACTTCATTGGATGAAGAGATTAATCTCCTACACCTAGGAGATTAGTAAAGCACCCTCTTGGGTGCGTCTAGATGGATCGTGGAGGCAAGACATTGGGTACTATACTTGGTCCCTCATCCGATATTTTCTGCTCTGCTTCCCATTCTCCATGAACTAAGCAGTTTTGCTCCACCATGCCTTCCCACCATGTTTCTGCCTTGGAGCCAGCTGACTATGTATTGAATCTCCTGAAATCATAAGCTAATTTAAACCTTTCCTCCTTTAAGTTGTATGTCTCCAGTATTGTATTCCAGGGATGGAAAAGCTAACACACCTTCATTTTATTTTTGCCTATGATCCCATCCCTAACACCCCATCAGAGTCTGGTTTCAAAGAGATGCATGTAAAAGGCTTATAGGATGGTTGGATGAAAGCCAGTGCTTGCTGCTAGAAAGATGTCTGCCCTTGGTGAGGATGTAAGCTGGGCCTTTCTCTGTGTTTTCTCATGCACCTACTTCCTCACCAATCAGCTGCAGCTGCTCACTATTCTGTGGTGAGACACAGATGTCAGGGAGAACAGAGAGGAGAGAGGGAGCAAACAGACCTCACCAGATGGGTACTGCTGTAAGCTGTTCTCCACTTAAACTTCTAAAGCTGACTGTTGTGGAGGCTTTTGTGAGTTCTTCCGAGACCCCTCCCAAAACTAATCACTCAGTGTGGGTTACATCATTCATCTCTTGAGGCTCATTGTTTTCTTTCAGAATCAGCCATCACCTCCAACTTTCAGTTGCTGAGAGCCCAGCACCTTTTTGTCCCAGCCCTCTTGCCCCATGGCCTGCATCTAGTCCATGGGGGAAGCTCATATAGACCTTCTGCTATAGTTTGGATCTTGAGTGTCCCTCCAAAGGCCCATGTTGTAAAGGTTTGTCTCCAGAGTGGCACTATAGGGAGGCGGGAGAAACGAGAGGTAGGGCCTGGTGGGGGGTCTTTAGATTATTTGGGGTGTGCCCTTGAAGATCATGGCCTCATTCTTCATCCTTTGACCATGAGGTAACTGTTTTGCTTTCATTCGTTCCTGCCATGATGTGCTGCCTCGCCACAGGTCCAAACACAATGGGGCCAACCGATCATGGGCTGGAATCTCCAAGACTGTGAACAAAATACACCTCTTCTTTTCATAAGCTGGTTTTCTCAGGTATGTGTTATAGTAACAGAAAGCTTCCTCAAAAACTTAAGAAGTATGATCAGTCCCAATGCAGCATCAACCACTCTTGCATGTCTGAATTTGGGGCAGTCAGCAAGATCGGCCAGACCTTCTTATCTTGTAGACTTTCCAGGCAGGAGCCAGACTCCACCCACTATGGTATCTCTTGATTGCAAGGCACAGAGACCAAACCCTCTGAGCAGTTTATTGAAATTTTTCTCTCAACTTGAAGTGAAAGAAAAAAACGTTCCTAGGGGAATGGTGAGGCTCGCAGGCCAGTTCCTCTCCCAATCTTATTTATTTATTTATTTATTTATTTATTTATTTATTTATTTAATTTTAAACCAAGAACATGTATTGGTACATTCTACATACAATGGTCACATTCATTACATTTATTCTGTACCTATACATGATGCATCTTGATTCTCCCCTTCTCCCCCGCCCCTCCCCTCTGCTCCCTCCCTCCCTATTTACAGCAGGTTCATTCATCATTTTCCATATTTTCCCTTTCCCCTCTCTTTCTCCTGTTGCCTTTCTGCTTTTCTTCTTCTTTCTTTCTAGTACTCCTCTCCTCTGCACACCATCTTCCTTTTATATAATATCTATTACACCTCTTTGTCCTTATTTACAGTTATGGTTTCTCATATCAGAGAAACAATTC
>PVJO010003069.1:0-130000 GCA_004026905.1 Hystrix cristata | reverse complement strand
GCAACTGAATTTAGTTATTAAATCTAGAAGTTTTTTGGTGGAATTCTTGGGGTCTTCTATGTAGAGTATCATGTCATCTGCAAATAATGATAGTTTAACTTCTTCCTTTCCTATCTTTATCCCTTTTATTTCTTTCTCTTGCCTGATTGCTCTTGCTAATGTTTCTAGCACTATATTGAATAATAGTGGTGATAGTGGACAGCCTTGTCTTGTTCCAGATTTTAGTGTGAAAGCTTCAAGTTTCTGACCATTTAGTGTGATGTTGGCCGTTGGTTTGTCATAGATGGCTTTTATCAAATTTAGATATAGACCATCTAGTCCTAATTTCTGTAGGATTTTTATCATAAATGGGTGTTGGACTTTATCAAATGCTTTTTCTGCATCTATTGAAATGATCATGTGATTTTTGTCCTTGATTCTGTTGATACAGCATGCATTCTTGTATCTATCTCTTTTACTCAGCACAATTCTCACATATTTTTAATCACGTATAATTCTGTGTACCTTCCTACATGTATTTTAAAAGCTACCATTCTTCATTTCAGAAATATATCATGAATATTTTTCATGTCATTAATTAATCTTTTAAAATTTAATTTTCAATGACAACATAGTATTCTGTTTTATGTATATACCATAGTTTATCTAATAAAATCTTACCAGTAATTGTTTATGTAGTGTCAGTGGTTTGAATACACATGTTTATGTGCATTACCAAATTTCTGTGGGATGTATTTCTATAAAAGGACTTTGTATAAGTTAAAGAGCAGCCAGGTTTTCAATATGCAGTGTGCCAATTTAATTTCTCATCAGCAGAATCTAAAAATAAGGAAAAACAGTACTTCAAAGCTGAAAAGAAACCTCAACTCAGTTCAGTGATCTCTAACCAGGGCAGTGGACACAACTACAGGATGCTTTTAAAATACACCTGCGTTCAGTGTAATTTTCCATCTTTGAGGATCAAGTAGCTAAAGTCTTGCTGATAATTTTATTGCACAGTCTACATTAAGAATCATGCTACTTTACAAATGAAGAAGCTGAAGCCAAGAGAGGCTCATTTATGCCTCCTGATTTCCCTACGGTTCTGTCACTTCACCAGGGTGACATCTCTACATTGACTGTCTGTTATCTGGAGAGGAACAATGACAATAAAGACAATCATTATATAACTCTCCTCCCTTCATCAGCCACAGCCAATTGTTTAGGTCCTTCCTTGGTGGACCTATAAGTTATAAAAACACTTGAAGATGAACAAGTTAATAAAAGTACCATGACCACTTCAGACAATTGTTCAAGTGAAAAGGACCACAAACAATCTGAAAAAGAGTAATTAAATAATATACTTTTAAGTTATTGGCAAAACTTGAACTAAACCAACCTTTTACAGGCTACATAGACCCAAGAATAAAAATATATTTACAGTAACATAAACATCTCACACATTTGTGTGCAGAGTGTAGTCCTTGGGTTTGTCCCCACTCATTACAGGGCTTCCCAATCCCCAACTCTCTCTCTCCACATTCCCCTCACAGGAGACTGAGAAGCAAAGGACTCTCCAATTTGAGCTCAGGAGAGAGTCCTTTACCTACCCCACTGAGTCTACTTTTGCAGAGCTCTCAGAAGTAATATGTACTGGTTCCGTCATCTTCTACCACGGTCACAGAGAAACTGCTGAAGAAAGATTTTCTCTGGCTTCTTCCCTCCAGTCAGACTGCCACAAGACAGGTGGCTGTCCAGATTTTCATGCCTATTTCTTAACTTCTCTGGGCTGTCACAATCACCCTTCCATCCAATCCATTCAATTACCATCCCAGGGGCTACAAGGTATTGCTCCACTGAACTCTCAATATCTGATGGACGTTAGTAAGTAAATTCTTTAAGATATCCACTTTAATTGCAGCCGTCACTCTGTGACTCAGACATATAGAACAATCTTGTGAATTTTCATTTTTTACCTTCAGGAGCTCACACCCACACCCCACAAAGATAATTCCTTATGTGAATAAACAGCTGCACTCCCTTCCTCAAGAGTTTTCCAATCGTGCCTGCCGCCTGGAGGGAACCCACTATTAAAGTGGGATTCTGACTTAAACCTACCTGGGCATTCTAGACTTAATAGTCAACACATCATCAGTCCCCCAAATCACAGCATTTTATTTGCAAGGATTCAGGATTTCAGGTGAGTATTATTACAAAGCCAAAGAAAAATATTCCTAAAGAGGGCCTTCAAACTTACAAAAAGAAAACTTTAAGTCAAATCACACAGGGCATCTGACATACTTTTCAGCACTTATGATGCAGATAGAGTGATTTTTCCCCACACTAATTTCCAGAAATTAGTTTTTTTTTCAAAGGAAGTATCTTCATAAATCATAAAAGGAATAAGTGCTTGTGCCAGCACCTCAGGAACAATCCCTCTTAGAGCGTGCCTTTGCCTCTCTTTTCTGAGGCTGCTTCACTACAGTTGACCCCCAAGATCGTCAAGTGTTGATATGTGAATGCCCTTTCACAAGTTAGTGTAGGAAACAGCCTGATAATCAATGACCATCCTTCCTGATTAACTACATTTTATGTGAAATCCTTGTTGTCTAGTTAACCCAAGGTCTTATTTATAGAATGAAATAAATTTCACTTGTTTTTAAAAATGAGGGCATCAGAAAAGACATGGAGAAATTATGGCTACAGATGACCGTGAAGCTGCATACGGCCATGAGACTGACCTCGTGGAGTAAACTAAAGCAACTTTCTCAAGTCACAAATTCTGGTGTGTAAAACCGGTACTTTCTGTGTTTTCCTAAAATTCCACCTAATTTCCACCTCAAGCCCTATTTCTGTAGGCTTCTCTAGGGTGACTCAAGTCAGATCAGTGATTTCTGTCTTTTAGAATTTAAACTCAGCCAAATTCAAGAACTCTTCCATGCCCCAGCAGCAGATCCAGATTAAAACATTACAGCATTGGTGGGGAGAGGAAACAACAAGTTCACCAAATGTTTTATTTCAACATCTTTATGTCTTTTACTTAGAGCAAAGCCTTCAAATTTAAAATTAAGAACATAACATCTTGGGTGTTGTTTCTTCCTCCATCTCCCAAGACAATCCAGGCTTATGCCTTCCAGCTAAGGGCAGGGACTGATGCAGGATTAAGGGCGCTACAAGACAAACTACACATGCTCAGTGGTATTTATATCACGCAAGCCTGACTGAGGTTTAGGAAGGTAACTCAAGGATAAGCAAGCAAGGCTGTCAGGGGTGGCCATGGTCTTCCTCACAACCTGCCCCACATCCGCTTTTCCTCTGATCTATTCAGGAAGGGATTAAAACTTCTGCTGCCTTTTTCAGAGGCGTGTAGAGACAGGAGAATTTTTGTTTCACTGTTTGTGACTTCCTTTAGGAGCAGGAGCCTGCTTTGTCCAGCATAATCCAGAAGGCGATTTCCCTGAACTTCCTCCTCTACAAATTCTCCCTGTGCCTGTACTCACTGGCCAGGTTCCATTACCTGTAACTTCAGTCCAGTTCTTTGCTTTATTTGCCTCCTTTTGCATTAAGAGTCTCTTATATGAATTCAATGTTTTCTAAATGTTATTATTATGTAATAGATTTTTATTCTATAATTCTCATCTGACTTGTTAGTATATTGCCATATTTCCAACATTATTTCTTCTGGTTATGATACCTCTGACAAAGAATGATACTAGGGAGCATACTGCAATTAACTGTTGATGTATCTTTCTCTTTCATTAGATGTGGTGTTGCTTAAGGTTGGGACCATATCTAATTGATCTTGGCAATGTACACAAAACATAACATATAGCAGGTCTCAAATGCCTGTTCAGTAAATATTTACTGTATGCATTTTTTGGCTGATAAAGAATGACAGAAATCCTTTCAAAAAGTCTTATCTGCTTATAGTGTATAAAGCCAAGGTGAAAGACAAAGGTAATCTGCAATCATCTAAATAATTTACCATTAATTACCTAATTTTCTGGCAAATGGAGATACTGTTTAATCTTCTTCCAAGCAATGATTCGAAGCCAGCAGATCAAGGGACTTTAGATGACTACAATAAGATAAAAGCTTTCTGCTTGAGTCTATCAAAATGTATCAATTTATTAATATCACAGCAGAACTACTTCCACAGTACTGTTTCCTAAGCTATACTTCAGCTTTTTTCCCCTTTATCATCTGGAATTGGACTACGTAACAGATATTATGAGTTAAATCCTCTGCTTTCTATGCATCCATTACCACACTGCATAGCAATCAAATGGAGAAAATAGTAACATGTCACAGTCTTTCAGGCCTCTACTCAATATTTGCTTTGTGATTTGATTAAAGGAATTCTAAGTGCTTTGTGTACTTTACATCTCTTTGAAATTCTTCGAGTTATATATTAACCTCAAGTTAAATAAACTAACAATTCCTTTATGAGGAATTTGTCCAATGCTATATATGATAGGTAGTAGAGAAAAAATAACATCTGAGTTCTTTTACTGGAATTTTAGAACATTCTCTGATTAGGTTGTCTCTTGAAAGGTACTTATGCTGATGATAAACCTTATGGTGGTACTTAACAGAATGAATTAAAAATAGATTTAAGCAAGTTTCCAAATACAGTTTGTATGAGAAGACAGAATAACTATTAGATGCTCACTTCCTTCAAAATTGTAAACACCATAAGTTACTGCAAAAACTCAGAAAATTCTGCTTGCATTGTGTTTTCCTTTTCACATTCAAATATTCCCTAAACAGAACCTATTCACTTATTATTACTCGCTGGATAACAAAAAGTTGTGATTCAGTGCCAATCAAGACTAGTGTTAACCTTAACTGATGGAGACTTGCTAAATCAGCAAAATATTATACATATTTCAAATGTTAATGAAAATCAATGGGCTTTTACTAGGGTGAAGCTAGAGATAATGCTACATATTGATGGTTTCTTTCACTAACGAACAGAAAACAATTCTCACCAACTAAATAATATTACTTAGAGTTGGAACTTTAGTTGCATGGTTAGTGATTTCAAAATTATGTCAAGAAAACAAGCAGAAACAATTGATCTTTGTGTGGCCATTGATGATTGTGAAGTTTTCCCAATATTCATCCCTCAAAAATGCAGTCCCACTTTTCACAGTATCTGACTGGACCATTGGGAATTGTCTGACATGAGCATGTCGGCTGGCACAGATATTCAGCCTCTTCTCCCAGGACACTGGAAGCCACATGGATAGAGCAAAGTTCAGTGGTTTGGAGCCTGGGCTTTAACACTGTCTCATCACTTTGTTAGTTATGTGGGGCTCAGCAATTAAGCAGAATTTCTCTGAACTCTGTTTTCCTAAACAACAAAATGTAGTTAGGAAATTTTTTTTCTTCTGTGAGAATTAAATAAAATAACTGAAATCCTTAGCATAGGAATAGTTAGTGCTCAGTAAATGATATTTTGCGGGGAAGTCCTGGGGATCAAACTCAGGGCCTTGCATTTACTAGGCAAGGGCTCTACCACTGAGCTAAGTCCCAAACCTAATAAATGATATTTAGTAAGCAATTTCCGCTCATAGTAAATTCTCAGAATGTGACTCTCATTCTACACTGCCTAGAGTCTACACCGCATGATTTGGTGTTAGCATAAGGAAGCAAGAGTAGTGTACATATTCAATGATTATTCGAGAATAGTCACAATTGAGCAGACAAGGTCAGTACCAGAAGATGGATAACAGACACAGAATGCTGTAAGGGGGGGGTGTCTTCTAAATATCCAAGAAGATTTAAACATTTTTATGAAGACACAGTCTTATTTGCCAGAACAACAAATATTTATTGAGAACCTCTACAACCAAGGGCAGACGCTGTAAGAGACATACTGAAATTTATTCAGTAAATATGAACTATGTTTAATTCCATATTAGGCACTGCCATACATGCTGGAGGAGGAGCAGCAAATAGCAGAGTCAAATTCTCTGCTCTTATAGAATATACATGCTAATGTAAGAAGTATGAAGATCTCACTCCTTCTTCCAAGCATTTACTATTTCTTTAAAACAACAAGAATCTTTGCATTCAAAGGGCATAGAACAACAATAATAAGTAATTACAACAACAACAACAACAAAAAACCAAGAAATGCCACCAGGAGACTCAATGGAGCAGTGGAAGGGATTCGTGGTGACAAAGAGACCTGAGTTCAAGTCTAGGCTCTTATAACACCTTTGGGCCTCAGACAATAAAACATTTTTTTAAAGTCTCATGTTCTCTGACATAAAATTAACATAATAAGAATTGCTTTACAAGTTATTCTGATGACTAAGTGAAATTATAAGTGTAAATTATAAGTGTCAATTGCTTTATACTGTGACATAGATACATGAATGACAATTATAAGTGTAAACTGCTTTATACTGTGACATAGATACATGAATGGCTTAACTGAGAAGACTATTGGTACCTCAAATAACAATAGGCTTTAGTTTAAAATTTAAAAAAAAATAACGATAGGCTTTGACAACACAGACAAGAGGAAAAAGTACATTCGAGGGCAAGGAAAGAGCTTGATGGATGACATGCATTTTGAATAACCCAAGGAATATTTGGAAAAAAGTAAGTTAAACACTTAGGCTATCTCAGATAATTCATATAGATGAGCAAGTAGAGAAACAACTCCAATGATAGGTGGTCCTTGGATGAGTCACAAATGACTTTCTGAAAGTTAGAATAGCTCTCATCCATATGTAGACATTGAAATACAGTGTAATTAGGTGAATCACCAAGGTTACATTATTAACAGTGCAAGTAGAATCCCAACACCCATCTGGCATTCCGCGTTCTTGACGGCCTGGCCGGCAGTTAAGACAATATCTTATCATCGTCCTCGTCAATTCATATCTGGAAACTTGCAGCCTGTTAGACATTTTTCATAATACATAGCAGCTATCCTACCCAGCCCTCTAGTTTAAGTGTTGCATTTATGGTGAGAAAGAGCGATTCTAAAGAACCAAGGGGAATGAAAAACAAGGGACTATTTCTCAAAAATGATATGGCACGCTGCAAAAATGAACTGACTTTATGATGCCATCTGGAAAATGCTTTTGTATTCCTGATACAGTGCACTGAGCATAACTTAAAGTTGACTAACCAGCTCTGAAACGCTCTTTTCTGCTTCTTCACATATGGATGAGGCCTACAGGAATAAACATTATTAGTCCTTGGACAGGACATCTGGCGTGACTTCTCAGCAAAAAGGTGTGCAATTCTTGGGTGAATTTCAACAGAGCACATCAGCTTAACTTCAGAAACTTCTCAGTCTTGAGCCAGTCCACAGTGACTGAAATCGTTCAGAGAGAAATTAATGCTTCCAAACCAACTTTTAATCCAGGTGATTCTCTCACCTTCCTTTTTGTTCTTCTCCCTCCCTCTTTTTCTCTCTCTTCCTTCCTTCCTTCTGCCTGCCTTTCAGTGTTTAATAGCATGTCTGAGATGTGCGATGCACCGTGAGACACTCAGAATTAAGAATTTCAAATGAGTTTGAACCCTAATACATCATGTCCCGGTCAGACCTCCCACGGTTCACAGTGGCAGATGCTCCTCACCGTTTCTTCCAAGGTAACAACAATGTTTCACGTAATTTATTGTAATTGGATATTGGAATTATGGACAGAGAAATTCTTCTCTTTTCTCAAATTTAGTAATAGAGCCTAATTTTAATGCTAGTAGAAAAGATTTAGAATCTCGTAAATGACAGAAACTTTCATTAATTTGGATAGAAATTCAGTTGAAGCTAACTTCGCTTTATAAAAAAAATTGCCAATAAAAAAGTCTAACACACACAGAGAGGAACATTTAATTTGCTGAAGAGAACAAACTGCTTTCAAACAATTAGAAACATCAATTTATGGATAAACAACAGATATGTTAAATACAAATCATACTCTATTTATTGAAGAAGATTCCCAACTTCCTTGCTTGATAATATTTAATTAGTGTAACTTGAATTGCTTTATTTAATTGAAATTAATAGAACAAGTTTTCCTTTTAATTTATGTTATTGAAATTGACTCCCTCATTTGTTCTAAAAATAGTGATCCTTAATAAAATCTGCTTTAAAAACCATTTTTCACCTTTGGCACATATTAATAGTGAACAGATTATGCTTTTATATGAGGACTGATTATTTAGTTTATTGGTCGTATGGTAAATTTTGTTTTGTTCTAACTCTGCTTTTTTTTGGCATGGAAAAGCATCCTTAGCCACTCTACAGGCAAGATAGAAAGTAAACACAGTGATCTGGGCTACTGGCATTTCTTTAAAAAAGATTTGGATGGGGAGAATGAAGGTCGAAATGCATATCCAGAATAAAGTATTTATTTTCCATGTTGTGGTGCTACAGCTGGTAAAATTGATGTCCTGTTTTTGAGTCTGTTATTATTACTTTAAAGAGCCTAAAAGAGATGAAATTAGAAATATTATATTACAACCCTTGGGATCAAACAGTTGTTTCGACTGTGGCTTCACTATACACTATCTGTGACCCTTGAGTATACAAACTTTTCCCAGACCCACTTGAAGGTCAAATGCAAATAATTTTACAGTTATTCAGCAACTGCTAGATCACACTGATTGGGTTTTTAATAATATGTACCAGGCACAATTCTAGGGACTTTATACATACTATTTCTGACCTTCAAAGCTATGAGGTAGATATTTTTATAACTGTATTTTGCAGATGAAGATACAGAGTCACAGAGGTATTCACTGATTTGCCTCAGATCACACAGTAGCAAGTGATGAGGCTTGAGTCACAATAAACACAGTTTACTGTCCATCTTCACTCTCTAGTTCTGGAAGCTTTTGTTATTAACTACTCACCCATCATCTACGGTATTTATATACTTAGAGACTAGGTCTAGCTATGGAGTTCAGACCTGCCTTGAACTCACTATATAGTCCAGGCTGGCCTCAAACTCACAGAAATTCTCTTGCCTCATCCTCCCATGTTTTGGGATTATAGGCATGTGCTACTATGTCTGGTTCTAGTTCTGGAAGGTGAAGTGAAAACTGAAGAGGTTGAACTATGTAAAACTACATGGAGAGACATCACATGGAGTTATATTTCTGGTCATTCTCAGCTTCCTCTTCTGGGTCTTTTTCTCCTAATCTTCAGGGATTGGAGTGCCGCAGGAGTCTTGCTTGGCCCCGTCTTCTCCATCCATACTGTCCCCGCTATGCCCTCCTCCATCCCTAAGCCTACTAACACCATATCTGTACAAATGGGTCCCAATTCTCCATCTCCAACTGTGACGTCTCTCAGTACTTCTGATTCATATACCTTTAATGCCTACTTGTCATTTTGTAGGATGTCTCCAACTTACACAGTCCAAAAATGGCACACTCGATTTTTCTGTTTTAAATCTGCTTTTCCCTTCATTGTTTTCCATCCTCAGAAGATGGCACAGCCATCATCACTTTTAAGATAAAAAATTGAGATATAAGGTTTATGTTCCTGTAGCAAATCCTTCTGCATATCCTAATATTACTTCCTCCATTTGCACTTACACAGCTTATTCCAAACCACCGTTCCTCTTGTTTAGCTATTCTGAAAATCTCTTAACATTTCTCTCAGATGTCTCTCTGGCTTCCACATAAATCCACTATGTGTCCAGAAGCAGTCTGTTCATTTTGGACTATAACTCAGACAGGTGACTCTTCTTATCCTCCCATTGCATCTAAATAAAATTCAACTTTTTACCATGGTTCATGAAGCCACACAGAATCTGGGCTCTGCCAGTGCTGTTGACCTCATTCCAGCCATTATTTCCTATCCACTCTCTCCAGCCACTCTGAGGATCTGACTTGGTTGCAGATTTTCAGGCTCATTTCTGTTTTCAGACAACCTTGCCCTGATTTTCCTGCTTCTGGAAATGTGTAGTCGCTGATAATTTAGTGGCTGATTCTTCTACGTCAGTTTATACTGCAAACATCACTGCTACAGAAAAAGTTTCCAATCAGCCAGTTGTAAGTAGCTCTATTTTTGTCCCTTTTATTTTCCACATTGAACTGTTTATGACTTTATATTAGTTTTACTGTCTGCTGCTGGGCTATAGTTTATATGTGGACTAAGGCCATGTATCCCCCTTGGTCCCAGGCTGTGGTGCTGTTGGGAAGTGCTTAAGAGCTTTAGCAGGTAGGGCCGAGTAAGGAGTTTGAAGTTGTAGGGGGTATGCACTTGAAGGTATTTTAGGATTCTTCCTCTCTCCCTTCCACCTCCCCAGTCACCATGAAGTAAGCAGAGGCTCTCACAAGTTCCCTGCCTCAGCAAAGGCCTTAAAGCAACGGACCCAAATGACCATGGACTGAAATCTTTAAAACCAGAAGCCAAATTAAAAAAAAAAATGTAAACCTGTCTTTATAAACTAATTATCTCCTGCCTCTGTTACAGTAATAGGAAGCTAGCATGCCTTTTCGCACACAGAGACAGGTACCTGTTCACTTAAGAACTAGTGAGAAGCATTATGGCAGCTGAGTAAGATCTTGCAGTGATCATCTCCCCACAGAAATACCAGTTTGAATAGCTATCCACATACCAAAGTACCTTCATGAGAGCCAAAGAAGCCAAGTGAAGACCATAGGGCCCAGTTTCAGCATAATTAAATGAAAAGGTGTACTGAAGAATGTTGCCTGCATCAAAGCTTCCCCAACACCAAGCAGCAAGACTTGATTGCCTCATACTTGGATGAGGGGGAGAAGCAAGTCCAGCCTCACTCTTGACACCTAGCACTGAGCTTCTCTTCAGTAAAACTCAGAGACAGGCAGAGCTCCCTGTCCCTTACCCTGAGGCCGTTTCATTAGCCAGCTGGCTGATTCCCTCTACTTTAAGCAGCAGAGCTGGGAACAAGATTCACTTTACCTGCCAGAGAGCAGTGTATAAAAGCTAGAAGAGGAGTTTTTCTTGCAGTTCAGAGTGACGCCAACTGCAGTGAACCCCACTGCTGCGTGGAGACTGAAGGAACTCAGATGCAGGCCAAAGGTGAAACACAGAGCCTCTAGGCCTGCTCTGGCACCAAGTAGATATCTGTGCACTGGTGGAATGCACTCATGCTTTGGCCTGCATTGCTGCCAGCTGCAGCGTGGGCCTGGGTGCAACCCTGACACTGTGAAGATCCTTGTAGCTGTGAGACTCATGCATGACCCAGCTTACCATTACCTTAGGTGCCCAAAGGTTTACTCTCACCAATATTACTTTGACCTTGGGCAGCATAATGTGAAGTAAGACTCCACTGAGGGTAGAACAGGGAAGTTAGCACAGGATACTAACTTATAATACAGAACAGACTAGGGAAACCTAACTCTAGGCAGGTCCTATTGGACTCCACCCCAGGTCAATGCCTCTGGACAGAGCTTCCAGAGTAGCCCCAATGCCAGGTAGAGACATGGCATCCCAGTATAATGGACTTCTATTCCAGCCATTATCACCTACGCCATGCTATGTCGCAAGTGCACCTATTAGACCTTGTTTCTAGATGCCCCCCCCAAAGCCTCATGCAGTCATAGGTGGAACTTTTCAAAAGTGGCTGGATCTAGAGTTTGTGATGCTGGGATTATGTTTGTGATGCTGGTATTAAGGGTGCATGATTACTACATTTGTCCACTGATTGATTTGGCAGAGTTCTGGGTATGGATAATTACCTCAACACATGCAGAAAGGGCTTTTAATAAAATTCAACATCCCTTCATGATAAAAATATAAGGAATGTACCTTGATATAATAAAGGCCATGTTTAATAAGCCAATAGTTGACATTACACTGAAGGAGGAAAAAATTGAAAGATTTCTCCTTAAAAAGTGAAAAAGAGAATGACATCCACTTCTGTCACTTTTATTCAGCGTAGTACTGAATATCCTTGCCACAGCAGTTAGGTAACATGAAAAAATAAAGGACATATAAACTGGAAAAAGAAGAAACCAAATTGTTGTTGTTTGTAGATGACACCGTCTTATACATAGGAAATCCAAAACACTCCACAAAAAAGCTACCAGAACTAATAAACGTATTTGGCAAAGTTGCAGGATATAAAGTCAACATACAAAAATCAGTATCGTTGTTACATGCCACTGGCCAATAACCTGAAATAGTTATCAAGAAAGTACCCCATCCATAATACTGACAAAACAATGAAGTATCTAGCAATTAGTTCGAACAAAGGAAAATCTCTACAATAAAAACCATAAAACATTATTGTCCCAACACCTACAATTTAAAGGAGGAGGAGTTTATTCTGGCTCATGATTTCAGAGGTTTGAGTCCACAGTCAACTGATCCAAGCTAGAAACTGCACAGTAGAAGAACATGACACAGGAAAGGTGCTCATCCAGGAAGAAGAGAGAAGGGAAGAGCTGGGACAAGAACATACCCTTCTAGGTCATGCCCCAAGTGACCCGCCTCTCCAGCCAGGCATCACTTCCTACCCATATGCTCAGCTAGAACTTATTAATGGATTAATACACTAATGAGTATGGGATCCTTATGATCCAATCACCTCCTAGACTTTGGCTGCCAAAAGCCATTATGAGATCTTATGTTCATAAATTATAAGGATCAGTATTGTTAAAATGTCATACTAACAGAGTTATTTACCAATTCAATACAATCCTTATCAAAATGCCAGAAACAGAAAAAAGTCATCCTAAAATGTATATAAAGCTACAAAAAAATGAGTTAAAGCAATCTTGAGGCAAAAAGGACAAAGTACAAGGCATTATACTACCTGACTTCAAAATATACTATAAAGGTATAGTAATCAGAACAGTATGGTGTTGGCATAAAAACAGACATGTAGGCAAATAGGACAGAATAGACAACCCAGAAGTAAGCCCTCATATCTATAGCCAACTGACTTTCAAGAAAGATGCCAAGAACAAACATGAGAGGAAAAAAAGTCTTTTCAATAAATAGTACAGGGAGACTTGGGCATCCCCACGCATAAAGATAGAAGTACATCATTGTCTTTTATCAGTTACAAAAATAAACTTATAAATAAACTTATAAATGTAAGGCATGAGACAATGAAACAAGCAGATTAAAATGGGGGAAGCCAGGCTCGGTGGTGCATGCCTGTGATCCCAGCACTTGGGAGGCTGAGGCAGGAAGATTGCCATGAGTTCAAGAGCAGCCTGAACTACATAGCAAGACCCTTTCTCAAAAAACAGAAAAAAAAAGTGAAATATTTCAAGACCTTAGAATGGGAAGAATTTTTTTAGCACAAGAACAATAAAGGACAGGGAACAAAAGTAAAAATAGACAAATGGGATTACATTAAGCTAAAAAATTTCTTCATTGCAAAGGAAACAATCTTAAGAGTTATGGTTTAGATCTAAAATGTTCTATAAAGGCTTACATGTTCAGAAATGGGGCTTTCAGAAGGTGATTGCCTCATGATGTCTCTACTTCCTTGGTGGATTCCAAAATTTAATTGCATTGTTGGGAGGCAATGGCAGGTTAGGAAGTGGAAGTTAAAGTGAAGGGTTCCTGGGGGCATGGCCTTAGGGACTACATCTTGTCCCCGGCCCCAACCTCTCTGGACCTCTTTGCTACTTCTTGTCTGCCGTGAGGTGAAAAGTTTATCTGTCACACTTTTCTGTCATGGTATTTCTGCCTCACCTAAAAACAATGGAGCCAGCTGACCATGGACTAAAACCACTGGACCCATGTGCCAAAATAAATCCTTTCTCTTCTAAATTGTTTTTCTCAGTTATTTAGTCGCAGCTATGACTCTAAAAGAACTCTAAAAGAAAAGAGACAACCTACAGAAGCCATGAAAATATTGAAAATATTTGCAAACTATGCAAATGACCAGAGGTTGATAATCTAGAATATATGTGGAATGTCAAAAACTCAATAGCAGAAAAAACAAAAGAAAGATTGATTCATTACACAATTAAAAAGTGGGCAATAGATCTAAAGAGGTTCTTTCTTTTTAAAAAATATACAAATGACAAACAGGTATATAAAAATGACGTCAATAATAAACACGGAACTGCATATCAAAACTACATGTGAGATCTATCACCTTACTTCAGTAAGAATGGCTATTATCCAAAAGACTAAAGATTGTAACTACTGGTGAAGATGTGGAGAAAAGGTGAGTGCTGCATACTGTAGGTGGATATATGAATTAGTATAGCCATTATGCAAAATAGCTTGGTAGTTCCTCAAAAATTAAAAATATAACCACCTTATAATACAGCAGTTTCAGTCCTGGCTATTTAACCAAAGGAAATAAAATCAATAAGTTGGTGAGAGATCTTCACTCCCATGTTTATTGCAGCACTATTTATAGTACCCAAGACATAGAAAGTAACTGTCTATTCGCTGAAGAATGAATAGGGAAGATGTTGTACACATACAAAACAGAATATTATTCATCTCTTAAAAAAAGGAAATCCTGTTATTTGCAACAGTATGAATGGAACTGAAGAGCATTATGTTGAAATAAGCCAGCACAGACAGACAAATGTCACACAGTATCACCCGTGAGTGAAGTCTAAAGAACTTGATCTCAGAGAAGTTAAGAGTAGAATGACAGATACCACACAAAGGCTGATCACAGGAAACTGTGTAACTGTCAGAAGGGAACGAGACATTCTGGTGTGCTATTGTGCAGAAGGTTGTCTATAGATAACAACTGTGTACTGTATCTACTGAAAAATCTAGCGGAAAATCATTTTTAATGTTTTCATCATAAAGAAATAATGTTTGAGAAAATATGTTTAATCTTATGTAAACATAACACAATGTATACATGTATCAGCTCATCACATTTCATCCCGCTAATACATACAACTTTGGGATTTACAAAGCAATTTAAAAATAAATTTAAAAATTTAAAAATTAAGACTTTTTGGAGATTAGTAAAACAAATATAAGTTCTATGAGAATAGAAAGTTTTCTTTTGTTATTGCTCTAACATTTAGCGTGTAGTGGCCAATAAAAGATATTCATTGAATTAATAAACATATGAAATTATAGTTGCTGTTGTTAATGGTCTTTTTTAGGGTCAAGGGCCAGCTCGCATCTCCTATACTTCTTATATTTTATGACAAGACTTGGTATGACCCAGTTAATTATGTTGGTTACAGGTTTCCAGGACACTGGTGCACTAAGGAAAAACAACAGATTTTCAGAAGCTGAGGGGCAACCTAACGCAACACAAAATTCAGCATCCAGTGAGAGCTCCCCTAGACAGCAAGTGATACCTGATCAACAATGAGCTTCTATATTTCAATTTGAAATAATGGCAGTCACCAATGCAGAGGTAAGAACTGAGTGATGAATTAGCATTGGGTGACACGGGGAAGGGTATACACATCAGCAGGCAGGCAGGCATGATAGTTTTTTAACAGGAGGCTGGCCACCTGACGAGGGTGCACAGATCAGCTTTCAAAGAAAAAGTGGAAAATGAGAATGACAGACACTAAGGGCAGAGCTTCATTTCTAGAAGGAGTAGACAAATTTTCTGACAAGTTTGAGAAACTCAAGCTCAAAGAGCAAAACAGGGTCTTACATATTAGCATAAAGTGCAAAGTGGAGATGCAGCCTCGAGAGTCATTCCAGGCTTGGATGGGCTGCAGGTGACCTGATTCTGTATCTCAGGCTAAAGGAGAACGAAGGAGCTGGTGATGTGAGGTTGCGCTCCAGGCAGAGGACAGTCCAGTTGAATGAGAGGGCTCTATTGATTGCCTTTCACTGCATCATAATGCTGTCAGACATGAGACCTGAAAGCCCATCTTTCTGCCTGCTGCTCTCGATCAATATGATAGATCTTTCCCTCAGAGGCCTGTCTGAATCCTATTATTCTACCTACACACATGTGGAGCTAAATTAATGACAATGACTCGTGGGCTTCAGGGCATCTGTAAACTGTTATTATCACCACCCACACGAGTACTTTATTGATCTTTTCCATTAGGCACTGACTCTGTTTACGATCATCCTTTCATGGGAAACCAACGGATTAACCTCCTCTTTCCTCTCCACCAATAGTCAGGATAAATGTAAACCCAGACAGAAGTGGTCTGTCTCTGCCTAAACACTGGACTCACGGTGAGGAATTACTACAGCTGTGTGGATTTAGGTACATGCATTACAACCAAAAGCTTCTTGCTTTTCTTTCCTTGAGACCCAGGACAAAAAGGAGTTTGCTTGGTGATAGCTTCCATCCTACTAGTATATAAACTGAATTTACCAAAAAATTAAATAAAATGTTAGTCACAAATATGCAAGAAAAACTTGAGTTTGATCACCGATCAGTCTTTGTGAACAGACAGCTTAACATTCCTTAAGCAGAGTTGATTAGGAATACATTTTAGTCCTGCTATTTTGATCAGCTGTAACCTTTAATTTTGACGCTTTCTCAAAGGCTTGGCAGGGGGCTGGCTGACTCTGTGGTGACTCTGTTTGGTCATTAGAAGTTCAATTAGGCTGTTGGTGCCTTCTCTGAAGACTTGTACGTCCCTTTTCTCACACAGGGGTCATTCGGGACCTCAATCGTTACCTGGTTCAGCGAATACTCAAGAAGCAAACAGAGTGAGGGAAATAGTGCTCCTTCTTTGGGAATAATAACCCTCTACTACTCGTACCTGGACTTTCATGATTACAGCTCTGCCTCTGTTTCTGGAACACTTTAGAAAGGAGAAGGTCTAGTTTCTGTAGCATGGAGGAATTTTGAGATCTTTAATAACCATTGAATAAAACATGAGTTCATTAATTTTCTGAGGCTCACATAGATACATATGCAAATACACGTGCATAGTTGGACATATAAGCATGGGTCTCTGGTGATTGGACGTACGCATGTCTAGTGTATGTACTACATAATTAAGTTGGGCAGGGCAGGCAGTCTGTGTGATGCTCATTATTGTTCTTATGTTGTCTCTTCCACACAGCAAAAAAAAAAAAAAATCATTGGCTCTGGCTCAATTCATAGGCAATGATTTAAGGAAGGCAACAATAACATTAAGCTGATTTTTTTTCCATGCATCTTACTTTCTCACATTTTCAAACACTGAAACTCTGATCTATTCTTGAACATTGAGTATTTGTGCAAATCTTTTTGGAAGAGAATAAATTAGAAGGAATTAAGCATAACTGAATGTGACAGAAAAATGTAGATTGCTTCACCATTAGAACAAATGGAAGGATTTTAAAGATGAGATGCTATTTGTGGGGGAGTAGCTGGGGGGAATGCAATGCCATGAGCAAATAAAGTGACCCAAATAGGAGATCTGAAGTGGTTTTCCCCGAGACTTGGCTATCATCTTTATCTAGCCAAAGTCCTGCACATTGGAACATTATTTCTTTAGCAGGTCTTTTACATAGTTTCCACCTTTTAAAAAAGCTCCAACGTATATGATAGACATGGAGATTATAACGTACCAAAAAAAGTTCTGTTTCTCTGCAAGATTATTTATATTGTTAAATTTGAGGTGTGAATGTTTAAGTAGGGACTTCAGATGCCACTTTTATTTAAACATATTATAATCTGCCTAAACTGTATTTGGTTCACCATTAATCAAGACTCTAAAATTCTGGTGTGCACAATAACTTTTTCAGTGTTCTTCCCATAGTTTGCATCTAAGAAAGTGTATTTAAATGATTATCCAGCAGTAAAACCTTGGTTTTTCTGTGAAATGTGCATTTGATGAATTTTTAGAATGAAAGGGTATTAGTCATTACAAAAGGTCCTGAAAAACTAGGAAATCCAGAATGGTCAATTAAAAATTAATCTTTCCTTCTTATTCAACGTATTTAAAAAATAAAGTACAGTTATAAGAACAACTGGATAAAAATAAGCAAAACACATTCAATCCTTCCTCTTTTCTTTCTGACTTTTCCTATAACATACTGGATTGAAAGTGTTTTCCTTGGGCTGTGTGGCTCAGTGTAGAGTGCCCGTCTAAGTGTGAGCGAGGCACTGTTTTCAATTCCCAGCATTATAAAAAACTGTTTTCCTTAAACCTACACAATTTTAAAGTTTTCGTTTCCTTTTTTTTTTTTTAAGAAAGTCACCAGCCATATCCTAATCTATGGGTTTTGCTGCCCTTGCTTACTAGTCAATATTGACATCATTCCTGTCTCAGATAAACCAAAATGAAAGCATCTACCTCAGGATCCTTCAGCCCTTTACCAATCATCTGTTTCAAGACACAGCAACAAAGATGTTTTTATTTCTATCATTTGAGTTTGCTCTTTGGTCAATTTCTGCAGAAATAATTAGAACTTTTCTTGGTACTTTCTAAATAGATTTTTCTAGTTTCTCCTTACAGAAGAGGGAGATCATATTATTTTGAAATTCACTGTGGAAGTGTGACAGCAGAATGAAAGTGATAGGAGCCTCTTCCAGGGAGAGATGCCTTTACGCTGATAGTTGAACTTGATGATAACATGGAACTGAAGTTCTGTAACAAAATGAAGAAGCCCAAAACAACCCATCTATCAATGGGAAAACCAAACCTAACCATTTTTATCAATTTTACACTAAAAGATAGAAATTTCACAAATGGGAAGGAGGTCATGAAATGGAGGGAGGGAGAGATGGGGAGGAGAAGGGTATAAAAAGAGAATTAAGATGTATTATGTAGGGGTTGGTGTGGTAGCTCAAGTGGTAGAGTGCTTGCCTTGCAAGCACAAGGCCCTGAGTTCGATCCCCAGCACCAAAAAAAAAAAAAAAAAAAAAAGCTAAAAAAAAAGATGTATCATGTACATGTACTGGCTCCCTACAATGAACATGATCGTCATGTACTGCAAATATGTACTAATAAAAAAAAAGATTAGTGTTTGCTCTTATATTGTTTGAAGCATGTTTTCAGAGACAAAGAAATGATGGGTTTTATTTCTCTTGAAGATAATAGAGGATGTGAGGGTAATGATCTTCGGACTGAATCCTTTCTCGTCTTAGCTACCTGTGAAAAAGATAATGTGCATGTGCCATGAAGGACTTCAGTGTTTACTGAGCTCTGTAAGGTTTCTTCAATTAAAGCTCAAATTAGCTGGCATTTACTTTTAATCAAGACTCACTTTATTTGTTTTCTCATTTAAGGCACTATCTTTTCATAAGTGGAAAATAAATTGCATGTAACATTAATAAATAGTGCTCTTCTCCCTAGCTCCTTCTTGCCTAAGGAACTGTATAATTTCTCAAGCATTATACAGCTTATTGATTAACTACCACTAACAACATGAGAAAGAAATAAGGAAAATTTTGGATCTATGCATTCACTCTTGGGTATAAACACCAAGGAAACAAGTATATTTTGACGTGCATGCATAACTCATTTAAGGAATAACCAAAACTTGCTCAGATGTAAGCAGAGAGCAACTTTATCGCTTTCATAGCTTTTGTTTTAAACTACTCTGTAGGTTCTTTTTATTCTTTGAATAAAATCTTAAGAAGTTCTTATAGCACTTTCAGCCATATTTACATACAAAGAATTAAGATGTGTTATGTACATGTGCCAACTAACTCCCCACAATAAATTTAATCATGTACAGCAAACACGTACTAATGAAAATTTTTATAGAGATTAACAAATCATATTAAAATCAGATCAAATGATCTGAAAATTACTTGATTATAAATATGACCTGAAATTTCATCTAGTACTTTGTATTTTTACACTTACATGTGTTTGTGAAAAGGATATTGAACTTCATTTTCTTTTACAAGATACCCATTTGTATTAATACAGATCACTAGGTAAGCTACCTGTCCTCCAAAGACCTGAGTGTTACATTTAGTTTACATTGAATTTTCTTGTAATAAAAAGTATGTTTTAGACTTTCAAGAAAATGTCGTCAGTTTGAAACTTCGTGCCTCCTCCACCTCTCCGTGCTCACCCGCTGCCCCGCTGCACAGTGCTGTGGAGGAGAAACGAGGGCAGAGGCCCACCTTTCACCTGGATATCTTTCTCTGCAGGTCTCTGCATAGAGCAGTGATCTAAAGAGAGACTCTCTCTTCTGTAAATCCTGTTAGTGGATTTTAGAACCATAATCACTGAAGATCTCATCCATAAAGTTCTTTTCGGGTGATGAGGCTCCCTCAGCTGACTTCCCACAAGTTCCCTCTCAGCCTAATCACTTCAGCAGTGGATCCCACATAGAATCAAGTGTTGGAATCATCTTATGCATTTTACATGACGTTTCTTCTGGAACGAGCCAATTCCAGTTCTACTGCTGCCACTAGGACTATAGCTTCCTCCCTCTACCTTCTCTTTTCCACGTCAGCTCTAGGAATGCGTGTGATTCTGAGTGATTCCTTGAAGTCCCTTAGAGGAACTTGTGGGGAAAGAAAAATATCTGTCTTCCTGAAGGAGAGGAGGGCAAATATGATAAAATTCCAATAAAACATTCATATTCTGTTTCTCTTTCCCCCAAAAGAACTCTCTGCCAATATTCTACTTCAGGCACTTCAGTGTTTCAATTCCTGTTCTGTGTCTTGGAGACAGATGATGCACTGGCGCTAAAAGAACATGTTTTGGGCCTCCTGATTTAGAAGTCCTACATGGTGGGGAGGAATGATTAAGGATCTGCTTCCGATTCCTTTTCTCCTTTTACAATGAGTTTGTGGAGATGCCTATGAGGCAGTTACTTTCTTTACAGAAGTTCTGGAAAACAATATTTACTGGTAGGAGAGACATATTAATGGAAGGCTTTCAGTATATGACCTTTCTATGATTATATATGGAAAACAAACCTGGAATTCATATATTTATCAGGCAGAGATCTCAGAAAAAAGTTTCACACTAAAGAACAATCTGAATGTAAACATATGTTTCATGACTGAAATAATAGCTAATATGTAATCAATATCTCCACATATACAACTTAGAGCCACCACAAGGTAATCTGGGCCAAAGCGCATCTTTATTCAGGAAGAAGGTGACTGCTGACCTGTGCTGTGAGCCTGAAACACTCTCTGCTTTGGCTCTGCCTTGTGGTTTATGTCCTTGAAATTGTTACTACAGCTTGAATTTGTAAAAGATGTCTGATTCATTAAAGCCTTAACTGACAAGCCAATCTTCTGTGCCACCTCAGATGGTCTAACCCCTTGTTTAGAATGTAGGGCTACTCTAAATCTATTTCTTTCACGTTACACTTCTAAAGATGAAATTTTCTCTATGAGTTTCACTCACATTGTAGGTAGTACGAAGGTAATGAAATTTGTTCACTGTCTTTAGTTTTGTTTGAGGGCTCGAATCTGACAATATGTTTTGCTGATTTGGGTTACAGTACAGCAGACCTTGACTACAGTCTGCCCTAGATGACAAATTCCTTAAGGGCACGAACCATGTAGGACACACCTTGGATCAGCAGAGCCTAGCATAGAACAGGTGATCAGACAGACGAGAAATGGTGATTTTAGTTGGAGTGTAAAGCTTGTTCCTTGCTTACGTTTATAAATAAAGAACAGGCCCAAGATAATGTTTGATTTTGTCTCAGGGGTCTTAATTTTGGTGACAGATAAGTTTGTGGCATAAGATTGAGGGTAGAGAAGCACAAGGCACAGGGAATAACTGATACGTATTGCCTCACTAGATTCCATGAATCAGTTCCCGCCTTACACAGAGAAGGAAGCTATTGTCAGGAAGTTATAGTGAGACATGAGGCATAAATCATTTTGCTTTGGTGGGCCTGTTCCATTTGTTCTCTGAGTAGTATTGTCCAGACAGTGTGATGACTAAACAGATTACACAGCACTGTACCGCACAGTCACTTTGAGTATTTGATTATTTGGGGAGCACATGGGAATCCCTAACTTTTTAGGAATTGAGCTCTGTCTTAAAAAGCAACGTTAAGAAAGATATTACCTTTAAATACCAGTGAAGAAAGAGGATGTCAATAAAAGAGCACACTAGAAGAATTCAAAAGGATTTTTGTGATTAGGTGGAAAAAACACCTGAAGATTCAAAATATAAACAAACAACAAACAACAGGTTCTGATTTGGGCAGAGAGCAGGAGAATCCAGGCACCAGATTTGCATTAAGCATGTTGGATCAATGACGTGGTAAAGTATACATATTCATGTCCAGGTATCCTTACTTACATCTAGAGGCCAAGCTCTGGAAAATATTAATTACAAATATTGAGTGGATGGAGAGACCCAATTGTTTATTTTTAAATCCACTAAAAATAATGCTTCAGGCCATATTGCATTTGGAAAAAAATAAAGGTGAGGTAATGAAAGGAGATGGGAGAGGTGACAGATGTCAATGAATACGCCAGAGTTAGGTTGCAGACAACAGTTTATGTAAAAGTGGATTTATCAAGTATTGAATGACTTACAAAATCACTGGAAGTTCATAGAAGCAAGCTGTAGCCTATTTTCGGGAATTTCTGCCAGTGAAAGGAAATCTACTTGAACTTGCAGCAAGCCATCAAATTAGGGAGCCAGTAAGCACAGTTTTGTACAGCCTCTGATAGTTTACAAAATCAAAATCAGTGCCTTGCGTCCTGTCCCTCTCTCCACTTAACTCAGCTCCAAATCCAAGTCTCACGCGTATGCCAGCCAGGTAGAACCTAAATCATAGGTTCTAAATCATTCTAGCAGCAATGAAATATGAGATACGTAGCTTTCAACTTTCTAGCCACTTTATTTGGAAAGATACGGTAGAGTGAGGTTGGAATGGAATGGACACTCACCATGGTCAGCTTTTAGAAAATCCTCTTCATTGTATACTTTATCTATTTATTCGTATACTATTTATTGTATGTCTGTAGGTTTTATAAGACATTATTCCCTGTCTCTCACTCTTCCCTTGTAGATGTCATTCTTGGGTTTGAGCAATAAATAAAAACAAACTTGAGTCCTCTTCTTTGTATTCCTTTTCCTCTATGTTGGAAGTAAAATTTGGGGTAGTGTGATTTGGAGCTGGGTATGCCTTTTGCGAGAGACGCTTTTGTCTGTGGAGCAGGAAGAGAGGCCAGAGAGGGGCTTGGCAGAACAGCAGGCTGGTTGGTGGTTGGTTAGAATTTGCTGCCTTCTCAGCCTTCAGGGAGGAGGATGACTGGAATTGTGAAGCTACTGAATTTTTATGGCTCTGTGCAGCAGCACGGTAAAGAGTAGAAAGGAATTCGGACACAGACCCTGCTCAAGACAGAATTTATTTGGCTATAAGGTCCCTTTCATTTTACCTCAGAATCTAAGCCTAAATGTGTGAAGTGTGACCTAAAAACATGGTAAATGTTTACATTTTTAAAATGTATTACAAGAGACACATTTCCATGAATTCCCCTCAGAAGACTCCCCCTCACTTGGAACACATTTATCCCACCATTTCTACCTTTCATGGTCAACTTTGAGGAAGAGCCAAAAGTTCCCCAAAGCCAAATCAGGTGAATAAGGTGGATGAGGGCACTGCAATGTTTTTACAAGCTTGCCTTTCCATTGGATGGTGTTTAGCAGCAGCGTTCACAACTTGTAGAGACGCTCACAAAAGACATCTTCCAGAATTGCTTCAGAAAGTGGCAGAAATAAGTGTGTTTGACATGACGGTGAGTATTTTGAGAGGAATTAATGGTGATGTGTCTTATACAATACATAATTAATTTAAAACATCTGTTGCAGATTTTGACCACCACTTGCAACAGCTAAAGGGAAGAAGATGGAACACTCAATTGAGGTGAAATGCAGATACAAAATTTCAGGTAGCAGAGTGCACACCGTTAGCCAATGGGTAGCCATGAACAGAGAGACATTGCCCTCCTGCTGGAGAGCTTAGAATGTCTCCGAGAGTCCACGAGGAAACGCGCAGGGCACCTATAATTCACCAGTACATTCAGGGTCTTAAAACATAAAAGAAGACAGCTCTTTCACACGAAGATGCTTCCCAAAATGTTTGGGTTTTGCCTTTTTTTTTTTTTTTAAGTTTTTAGTTATTGATTAGGACTGGAAAACTGTGAAGAAAGCTGGATACCATATTTATCAAAATCATGAGAAAAAACTCAGAGACACATTCATATTTGTAGCATTTTAGAGTTTGAGTGAAATGAATTAGTTAATGAAGAACAGTGTAATCATTAGTACAAAATATGGGATGATGTTCACACGAGGGCCTGGGAGGGAATTCTTTTGGACACAAGAGACCTAAAGGTGACTGCTAACATTCTTTTCTTTTGGTGCTATTTTCTAAATTACCGTGAATTTTTAAATTCTTTTTTATGTATACTCTCTTTTCAATAGGACATACTCCAACATGTAGAGAAGGGTTCTGTAAACAATTTAAAAGATTACATGTAGTTAATTTTCATAATAATGAATAAATCTCCAGAACAAAGAACTGCATTACAAATTAGGGAAATTTCTGTCTCTATTGTCTAATTTATTTTGCACCATTAAGATATCTCGCCTTACCTTTTTTTTTTGGTGCTGGGGATTGAACTCAGGGCCTTGAACTTGTGAGGCAGGCACTCTAACCACTGAGCTAAGTCCTCAACCCCTTGCCTTACATTTTAAGGTTTTGATTTGAATTTCTCCCTTTCAAATTCAACAAGTATTTCATGTTCTAACACTTACAATTATGGCCTAAGATGTATTTAGTTTATGAATTCTTCTTCCAAACAGAAATGTATGTGTGAATTGTCTTCCAAATTACCATTCAGACATTTTCCATAACTGACTCACTATTTTTGAAGCTAGCATTATTTAAGCGCTATAAGCCAAAGGAATGTATTTGGCAAAGTCTTTCATAACCTAAGATAGTTTCATCAACAAGAACAATTACAAGAGTCCCAAGGCTTGGAGACATAATAAACTAAATCTGTTGATATTACTGCTTGCCTCCCAAGCAACACTATACCTCACACATGGGATAATGGGTGGCCCCTGGGCACCATTTCCAAATCCCCTCCTACATGACAAGATTTGCTCCTTTGGCAAAAGAAGATATGTGATAAAATACTGGAGTCACATAGAGATGCACTTGTTATTTTAAGATTACTGAACAGAACACACACACACATGTAGCTGACTCAGTGGTTTCTCTCACTGTAGTGTAAGAGGAAAAATATTTCAGAGTGATACTCATTAGATTTCATTATAATGTTCCTCAGAGGATCTGGCAGAGGAAACTGTTTAGAGATGTTTTGTTTGAAGGGTGGCCACTGAGAAGTTCCACAACTCACCAAGAACACCTGCTTCAGTGACATGGATTCAGCTTTCCTGCTGGCTCTTTAATTAGATAGGTACTGAGAACACAGAAATGGAGGAGCAGATGTACTTATTACTCTTACATTTTTTGAAGAAGCATGTTTCAGATATTTGTTTTTCTTTGACTGACTGTCCTGTTCGTAATAATTATTTAGCCAAATTATTAGAAGACTGTAATATTCTGGAACCCAGCTCTTAACAGGGCACATAGCAGTGTTTGAGGGATACTAAAATACATAAAATAAACATAACACATATCTTTGAGTTTTAACTTTTTTAACTCAAATAAATTTAGGTAATTTAATTGGGTAAAAATTAAAATCATCATAACAGAAATAACAACATTGTGAAAGGCAATTGCAATTTGTATACCTTTTTAAAACAAAGCCTTCAGTCTTCAGACTAATTTTATATTTTTATCCAACCACTGTGGGGCTATTCCTAGACCCCATAAAATACATCTTATGGGGAGAAACATAACCTTGTCTTGACAAAAAAGCTTGAGGCACACTGTTCTCAATTATTCTAAAATCAAAATAAACAAGAACTTTCTCAAGGACAACTCCATGTTTGTGTGTAAAGGGACAAGCCAGGGTACTCTTGAGAGTTGACCCTAATTGGAGACTGACTCGCTACTATAAAATAACTTCATTAACTATTTTAGGAATCATTTCACTTCCAAAATTTTATGCATCATGACTCATGACTAATTGGGAGACAAGAGAGAAGCTTTTTACTTAACAGTGGGCATAGAGAGATTGAAGTCTTTTTATTCACTGGAGCCATGATATTCTAGTTCCACTTAACCAATATGTCACTCCACAGAGAGCGAGTAGGCCTTGAGGGCAGGCCAAGGCAACTCATGGCATATTCTGCATAGAAAGAGGGGTAGGTGTCTTCAATAGGACAGAGCAGGGGTGGCGAATCTGCGCAGGTTTGCCACACCTGTGGCATGAGTGCTGCGGCGGGCTCTTTGTATCCCTGAAAGCTCTAAAGTTCATCATTGTTGGGGTAGGAGAAGGCAAAGAATTTTGAAGAACCAATGGTTATCACGTGGCAGGGGATGGAAGATGGCAGATGTGGCCAGGCACTGCTCTGAGTCAGGAAATAAATGACAAAGAAAGCTGAAGTCAGCTGATGACCATCTGTGAACCAAGCAACAAAGACTGGCTGACTGAACAAGGAGAGCCAGCAAAAACAGCTGCCTACTTGTTCAAAATAGTTAAAGCAAATGAAATATTCATGATAAAAGCTGAAGTAGTAGCGGCTGTGTCTGTTTCTTTATGAAGTGGAAAAATGCCACCTCTTGGGGCCACGTGGGCCGAAAGAGATCATTTGAGTCATGTCAGGAAGTGTCTCGTACAAAGCAGATACTCCGTCAATGGCAATAACTGTTACTGTCTCTGCTATTGCATGAAACTCATGAAGCCCTCTGCAAAATAAACCCAAGGGTTTCCTGATCTGTGCAGAAAGCCTAGAAATGGTTATTATCCAGTGAAATGCCGGTTAGGAGCCACCAGGAGAGCTCTGTCAAATCCACTGCAGCAAGGGCCGGTTCACTGTTCCGCACGGCCTGGTCTCTGGCCACAAACAAACCACCAGATGCCGCCTTCTTCTTCCCTTCTCAGTCCTCAGGTGGCTTCTGGTAATTGCTGCCAGTGAACCTCAGGGAATTAGAACATCGTTCTTATAATTTCCAGATATCTAAAAATGGTTTTTCCTACAACAAAGTATTGTTTTTTGTTTTGTTTTGTTTTTTACTAAAAGTTACTACTCATCAACTGTAAGCAGCCTGTAAACTCATTCTTGCTAAGGAGAAGGGCTGCTAAATTTGTTAAACCTACTTTGTGTTTCCTTTCTATTTTCAGGTCACAACGTCACTTTTTTGATATTTCCTCCCAGGCGCAAAAATGTCTTGGAGAGCCTAAGTCTGTGGGCACAGTTTCTTAGGCCTCTTCCAACTCAATATGTTAACATGTATAACAATCACATGGAGATGCCACGAGTCTCGGGCAGGGTTTCAGTAAGCCCTCGGGGCCTGTGGGCTATCAGAAGGCGGGCTGAGCCGTGTTGCAGGCTCATTCATTGCTTAGTTAATTCTTACATCTTATGTCATTAGTGAGCAGCACACAAAACTCCTCCACTAGTTACCAAGAGAACTATTTTACCTAATCCTAATTTGTTAAAGACCGAAAGCCCCAACTAGCTCACGCTGCAGGGAATTTCGAATGCATGATAGGTCAATTAAACCAGTGAAGGGAGATGAGGACATCGCGAATGGGCGAGGGCTGCTAGCATACTGGCTTACGAGGAAAATGGCATATATATTTTATGAAAGTATACTGAATTATGTATCTATGGTCATGAAAGATTAAGAAGAAAGTCAGTTCCAAAAATAGCTATTACTTGTTAGCTACAAAGAATTTCGCTGACTCATTTCTTCATCTTTTGTCTTTCCAAAAAACTTGCCCCCTCTAACCACAAAATGGCTCCAGGATTCTGAGCTCTCAGCAGGGCAGGGAGATAAGTGCATACTCAGTCTCCTCTGTACAAAAGTGTGTTTCCTCTCCAAGGTATTTGAAATATCTTTGCTGTTTTCATACCAACCCTGAAGTTATCTTCCAGCAGAGTGTATATACATTTTAATCAGCATTATCACTAGAGGAAACGCAATACTCTAATTAATGGCTCAAACACTGTGCTAAGTATAACAACTGCCTGACTGTTACAGCTTTGTGTTAACTCTATGATTGCTGTTTGTGCTTTGTTTATTCATGGTCATGCTATTATCATCTCTAGATAATCAGTATTTACTTTCAGAGCATAAACAATATCCAGAGTGTAAGAGGTGGTGCCATTCAGGCCGGCAGTTTTGTTTGATGTATTACACTGCAGCATCTTGCCACCAGTGCAGGGAAGTCCTCGCCATGCCTGCCTGGTGTTACTCTGTATGGTGGAGATTAGTGTGGTGACAGGTTACACTTTGTGAGGCTTTAGGGAATTGTAACAAATTAAAGGAAACCGTGGTATGTCCAATATATTCCACAAGACACAATTCTCTTTCTGTCTCTGTTCTTATTCTCCTTATATTTCAGCCTCACATGAAAGAAACCAACCACCTCTAGCTTGTACTAAATACTACCAGCAGAAAGAATATTGAAGCATAAAACATCAGAAGGAACCAGCATTTAGTCGTGCTGTCCTAAACCATATTAGAGCCCAAGGCATCAGGATATACCTGTAATACTGAAACTGTATTTATTTAAAATTGTGCTATCTTGTGCATTAAGAATTTTCTTGGCATTCATTTTAATTTTTAATAGTCACGTTAAAGATTATTTATCTTGATCACTGAATTTTTCTTTAAAAATTTTTAAAATCTTGTACCCAAGATAAGGGCCTCATCATAATCTTGGCTTTCTCATTTCAAAGGAAATAACTAGTTAGAAAAGAAGAAAACTTATAAAGAAAAAGCTGAGTTAATGTCACTACATAATGAGAAAAAAGAGAAAAGATGACAGGTTTGGTTTTCATGAATTGGAAATCAAAACTAATAGGATGTGGATGTTTTGCTGAATTTTGCAAACTGCAGTGAGCAAAGAAAATATATTGAACACTTTTTCAAAATCTCTTCAGGGTTTTAGCCTGAAATCATCTTAGAAAAATCTTTGTTGTAGTTTATTTGGATCTGATTCATTTTGATGCATATGTTATAAAGGTTGAGAACTGAGGTAGTTACAGAAGACAGCCATCCTTGCACATGTCAGGCAATGAGATGGCTTCATGATTTTCTTCAAAACCAAGTCTTTATGTTGGAAGTTGTAAACATTTTTTAAATTTTCATCCTTGAGATATTCCTTTGCACGTTCTTAGAAAGTTGCTTTCAGTGCAGGCTTCTAACTCAGAGTTCATGTGACACTGGACGAGTTAGCTCTGTGTCCCCCAAGTCTCAGTTTGCCTATGTTAAATGGCAAGAGTAGTACCTGGCACAGATACCGTCTTAGTTATTTCCTCATTGCTGAGACAAAATACCCAACACCTACAAGTTAAAGGAGGAAAGGTTTATTTCAGCTCACAGTTTGTAGAGGTTTCAGTCCATAGTCAGCCAGCTCCAAGACAGGGCAGCACGGCAAAGGGGCATCGCAGAGAAGAAACAGTCTATGGCAAGGCGGGCAGGAAACAGCAGCAGCAAGCCTGACTTTCCTCACTGCCTTTATATTCCATCCAGGCTATTAGCTTACTTTTTGGTGCCACCCATACCCAGGATGGGGCTTCCATTATCCACACCAAGAACTATGCTAAACCCATTTAATTCTCACACATCCTTAATCCCAGCGTCATATACCATAGATCCAACCACCTCCAAAAAGCCCTACCTATGAGTGCATGAGGCTTTGGGGGGACATCTAGACACAAGCCACAACAGGTACCTTATTGTGCTATTTTTCAAGGCAATGCACAGGAAGTTACTTTGTAAATTATGTACCATTATATTTATTACAATGAATTTGCTAACATGTACATGCACCCTCATCCAGATTAGCCGTTTGTAGTAAATTGTACTTAAAGAATACACGTCACTACAATAAATTTATAAGATTTTATGTATCATCTCTATTTATCAAACATACAAATAGGTCTAATGAAGTATGCTTTGGCTATACTTGGCATCAGATTACTGATCAAGGCTGCCCAATCTAGATTATCACAGCGATCTCATACTTGTTCTTCCCTGCTTCCTTGAAATAAATGCTCCCAGTCATCAACCCTATTTATGTTTTTCTCTCAACCCAGAAGTCAAAAGAGTTTTTGTTTGTTTGTTTGTTTTTCTGTTTGTTTGGTTTATTTTGGTGTTGGGGTTCGAACCCAGGGCCTTGCACTTGTTAGGCAAGCACTCTAACCACTGAGCTAAATCCCCAGCAAGAGTTATTTTTAAATATAAGTCTAATCATATAACTCTTTTACTCAAAATCTTCCAAGGATTTACTGTCTCACTCACCATAAAAACCAAATCTCTTAGCAATGTGCCTAGCAATTTCCAGAACCTATTTTTTTTACACTTATCTGCATTCATGTTCCATCATTTCCCCCTTATTTCCTACATTTCTACCACCCTGACTCCTTCCCCTAATCCTTTGCTCTCATCCTGTTCTTGGACAAATCACTTAAATTTTCTGTGCCTCAGGTTTCATGTATAAAATAGGTATGATATTAGCCTCAGAGATTTTTTGTCAGGATGAAAATTAAAATACAACAATAATTACATATAGTGTAAAATGTCGATGTATTTTTGTTACCTTTATCTGATGTTTTTTCAAATTCTCTGAGTTAACTTCTGAATTGACACTAATCTAGAAATGTGTGACATTTCTTTGTTGTTTATTGGTATAAAGCACTTTTAAGATTCTAATCTCAGAGAAAAGAAAATTTACAGACTTCAAGTTATATCTAGTTTCTCTGGCCCTTACTGCCAATTCATAGGCACTTACAGTTTCCCCTGATTCTTTCTTTATTCTTTGGGGAAAGTTGTTTTAGGCTTTTCTCTTTCCTATTGTAGTCTTCCTCTTCATTTCAACTTTATGTGATTTTCCATTTCAACTTCATACTTACAATTCAATCGCCCCCATTTGGCATGCCACCTTCCGTTCTCTATCTTTGATTCTTTCCACAACTTCCACTATTCTTTCTGTGCGCTCATGTGGGAGCAAGGGCACGTTTATTTAACCTCTCTGGATATGCTGTGCTTTGGTGGGAAAAGACTAGCTTTCTGGCAGTGATAAAAATAGAGTAATTCCTTGAAGGAATGCATGATAGGCCAGATGTAAGCTGGCAAATAGAACTTGGGTACGAGGCAGAGATGTGGTTTCAAAGAAAGCCAAGTCTCATTCGCCTGGTACGAGGGACAGGATATAAATGGACTTAACAGCAAAGCTGTCTTTGATTATGAGCTTCAAACTGGAAAGTTTACATTTTCTCAGCTTGGGAGGCAGCAGCTAAGCCTTAAAGTGGCAACAAAACATCCGGAAGAGTGGAACAGGCAGGGTGGGGACGGTTGTGCATGCTGGTTTGGACGGTGTGGGAGCAACGAGCTCATTTGTTCAGTTACTGCACTAATGCCTTTTAAATATGAAGGAGAGAGCTGTCTTAATGAATTTATATTTTGTAAATGAGTCTATACTTGATAATACTCAAATCTTCAGTTGATTTTCAAAAGCACAATCAAATAAGACAAGCTCCCTTGACTGTCTCATACCTATGCGAACCCCAAAGGTTCAGATCAAAATACTACTCTGATTCACCAATATCAGCCTATGTCGGTAAAATTATATGACAATATAAAGCAATTTGGAGGGAAGAACATCACTTGGCAGTAGGTCTTACAAATTCAAATAAAACGAGAATGAATTCACACTAAGGAATCAGTCCTTCCCACGCTTCTGTTCATCCAGCCAAGTTTTAAGGTTTTTGTTGTTGTTGCTCTGACAATGGATACCATGATTACCCCAAGGTCTGTTGTAGGAATTAGATGAGATAATGCAAGGAACGGCTCACAACAACAGATACTTCTTATCTCACAGTTCTCTCAGAAAAACAGGCACAGATTAGGGTCTTGCGAAACTGAAAGCAAAGTGTCAGCTTGCTGCGTTCTCCTCCAGAGCTTTGACAAGGGAAGAATTTCTTTCTCAGCCCATTCACATTGTTAGAAAATTCAGTTCCTTCCTAGCTCGAGCAAGTCTTTATGAGGTAGCTTGCTTTATTTATTTATTTGTTTGTTTGTTTGTTTTCTTTTTTAAACTAAGAGAAGACAATTTATTTAAAGATGGTGAGGCGGAGGGAAAGAGATGGTAGATAGCTACTCAAGGAGTAGGGAGGATTCGAAAGCGAAATACTCCTATGAGGTGGCTTTTATACTCAAAGCCAGAAACCGAGAATCCTCTCACATCAAATCCTTGCCATGTTTTTCATCTCTCAGACATCAGAAAGGGACTCCTGCTTACCTCGAGCCTACCAGAACTCTCTCCATTTTGGCTAGTTCGAAATCAACTGATTCATAACTTACCACAGACTTGGCATCCCATCCCATGTACAGGTCTGCCTGTACTTAAAGGGGAGGAGTTACACAAAGCATGATCTTGTGGTGGCAGGAATCCTGTCAGCCATTTTACAACAATTTCTAAGAAACGACTATTAGTCAATCCTGCTTACAACAATTTCTAAGAAATGACTGTTAGTGCTGCTAGGGAGGGATAGAGCAGGACCTTTAGGAGAAGGGACCTTTACGAGAAGAACACCTCCGATCAGTATCAATTTAGAACAACATGGCAAAGTATTCCATAGAAGCAAAATGTGTCCATAACAGAGACTTGCAGGTCAGGACATCTGGGAAAGTGAAAGGGGTTGGGACTCCTTAATTTAGGAAGAGACCTGAGAAAGGCCTTGATGACCAGGTAACCGTACACGAAATAGTATCCTCCTCTGAATTCACGGTGGGCAGACAAGGAGAAAACATTTAAACCAGACCACGCAGTGAGTGGGTTATCTGCAGGGAAGGATAAATTGGCACAACAATAGTTAAAACCAGGGGATTTAGCTCAGTGGTTAGAGTGCTTGCCTAGGACGCGCAAGGCCCAGATTTCGATCCCCAGCACCAAAAAAAAAAAAAAAAGAAAAGAAAAAGAAACAATAGTTAAAACCCAAATTAGCTGCCAAAGGGCTGTTCAGTCTCTGTGTCAGGAAATCTTCTAAACTGGGATAAATTATCCTTTCCTTGAGGTAGTTTGGGGTTAGTCCTGCCTGAAGCTGAGGGGAAAGTGTGGAACTCACTCCCTCCTGCCCTGTGGTTCTGCACCTGGGGAGACAACTTGCCTTTTAAAACTGGCGCTCACCCTGGAATCCATCACAATCCTGAACCATCTCTATGAAAAAGAATAAAGTTAACTCAGGATTCCTTGATTAAGTCCAGTTAATATAAACATTGAAAATCATGTGTGCTGGCAGGACAGCTTTTGGCAACAACACAGAAGGAAGAAAGAACTGTAATTCCACAACAACAAACGACTCCTGGTCTGCTGCCCTCCCTCCACCCACCACATCCCCTTTGGTCTCCAGGGTCTGATTTGTGCAGCACTTGGATGCTTGGTGCCTACATGTCATGGCTGGGCTGAAGCGTCCCAAGTGAGCACAAAGCTCACTGCTCAGGAGATTAACTTTCCAAAGCCAACACGCTTGATCAATTTGAAATCTATTTGTGGAATTTGTTATTTTCATCACTGAACCATAAAAATAACTTCAACAAAGAATGGTAATTCCCTTGCCCATTGTAAAATATCTCTAATGCCTTGCATCTTTATCTTAGGCTACTTATATATATTGTTTTCTTTTTTTCTCTTTTCTTATGTAGAGTTTCTGATGTGAGAAAAGACTTGTTTTGATTACCGTTAGTTTCTTGGGTTGATACAGTTTTCTCAGCGGACTACTTGAGCACTTGTCCTCTTAACTTGATAGCAAAGAAATTACCACTTCCTTTGGCATTACTTTAGATAAAACCACACCAAACAAAACTTCCATGCACTTGTAGAAAAAGAAGACATGACACAAAAAGAACAAAACAATTATGTTCTTGATTTTCATGATGCACATGATTTTCTTTTGCCACTGAAAACTCAAATATCTGGCCCTGAACTTCAGTAAACATTGCTAACCTGTTGATCTGCTTAGTGAGCTAAAAGATTATTCTAACAAATATTGTCTCTGCCTTTGAGTAACTCACTAAAGACTTTAAAAGTGGAACATTAAACATGATAGTCACAGAGAATTTGTGAACACTGGAACAAACGCTCTGGCAAAGCAACAGAATGGTTATGAGTACACTTCAGGCTCATGATTAGGGACAGCTGGACTTCCTAAACGATGGCCAGCTTCCCCCAGACTGAGTGAGGCACAGGGCCAGGTACAACTTGCACGATTCTCCTGAGTAGCTTTGGGAATCACATAGCTTCACTTCTCCCAGAATCTACTGGATGAAGTGATCAGGGGAAGGGACATAAATCCTACTGTTTCGTGAGACAAATGTCAGAATTTGGGGGAACCATATTTTCAGTTACCATACTTGCTAAAAGTACAACAGCAAGTGAAAATACTCTAAAATTTCTCACAAAATCTCTGGTAACAACTAAAGCAAGGTGTGTCAGGAAAGATTGTTTTACTTGCCAATGAAGAAAACAATGAGTTTACTGGACTACTGAAAAGAGTTTATAGGCTTGTGAATTAAATCATAGAAAAGGTAAGATGCATCTGAGTTAAGAGTGTAACCAAGTATCATAATACTCCCAGTTACAGCCAATGCCAGCTAAAAGGAAGGTAGTTCTGCTACTTTGTTCAAGTTTGACATACTTCAAGGCAAGACTGGGACACCCAGGACTTGTCACATACACACACCTGTGCATTCCTTGTGGCAGATATTATTTGAGTCATGTGAGTAGAGCAGTCATTTCTAGAAGATTGAGATGTAGGAGGAGTGGAAGGAAAAGAAAATACAGTCAGCGTACAAGAATCAAGATAATTTGTAGTAAATAAAGAACTGCCAATCTTCTGTACTGAGAACTGCTTTGGGAGGTTTCTATAAGCCTCGCACAGGGAGGAATTAGTCTTTGTTTCTCAGCGAACCATTTGTTGTCCAAAGAGTCAATGGAAAAATGAAGGTAGGGCTATTTGACTAAGGTGAATAATGAGCCAGAGATGAGAGTTTATGTACTTACAACCTTCATCTATATATTGTTCATCAGTTATTTTCATGTGATTATTTCCTTTATCCTCCACAACTGCTAGGTGCTGTAAGACAAGCTTTACCTAAGAAATCTGAGGCCCAGAAAGTTGAAGCGACTTAATCCCAGTCATACAAGTAATGAATGGCAGGGTGAGAACTCTAACTTAGATACCTCATCCTAGGCTAGAACACTTTGCACTATGCCACAGATTTTCCTAATGTCCAACTTCAGTCTGCTTGACAGCATGATAGATGGGGAAGGTTTCTTTTACTTCAGGGTCCACATTTTGGTTTCTATGAACTCAATTAAACCTGCCATCTCAGGGATGAAATTTATAAAAACATTCGTAAAAAATATATATATTTCACTTACCAATATCACTATTCTCAAACACGGCATCCCATACTATTGATACTGCCAGTGGGCTCCCATCCTACACAAGGAGTTCAGTCTCCTTAGTGGTTTCCAAAACCCTTCTTTGTATCAGAGCAACCAATTGGTAACTTGGCTTTCTTATCCTCACATTATCCTCTCTAATATGCCAGCCATCAGGTCTGACTTCTCAGGGGAAACTCAAGGATTTCCATGTACCCTCCACCTCCTTGCCAGCTCTACTGTCAATCAAAATGGCTCTATATAAGTCAAGAGTGGAAGGTGCTTCCACAAAAAACACTGGACACCATGTTTGGGAGAGATCTTCTAAAAAGAGGAGCAAGGGATTTGTTACTGCAATGAATGACAATGTTTTATTGACTCTCTGTGGATTGTTTTACCTTTTCATTGTTTTGTTCATATTTGCTTAAAGTAACAAAATACTTGTACAGTGCTTTCTGCCTATAATGGATCACCTGGAACCTCTTTAGAACCAGAAGAGAGTCTAGGGGGTAAAGCATGTGAAGTACGTCTTAGGTCAGCTTTCTGTAGGTCTCCTGGAAAAAGGAGGAAGGCCTTACTTTTTCTCTTCCTTTATCTTTCCTTTTCTCACTGAAAGTGTGGCAAGTTCTACCGGACCCAATCAGGGGTCAGCCTGAAGGAAAGAGCCCACATTAGTATCATTCAATCATACGCTGTGCTAAAGGGGCAAAATGAGTCTTGCAGACCATTTGTGAACAAAAGGGCTCACAGGTTTGGAAGCTGTAAGGGCCAATATAGAGCTAGAACAAAACATGTTGTGACTGTCTGATGTGTAAATATGTCTCAAAAAACCTGGAAGCAGATAGGTTTAAAGAGATGGCAGACAAGAAGGGTACACTATTTTTGTTTCATGAAGCATTTATGGCTCAACACACCCAATTCTCCAGTGGGAAAGCTCCAAATATAGTATAAAACTCACCGAAGTTATTTACATATGTGGCTGAAAAACCATTGGTGAAATATAGGAATCAACAGATAGATATCAAATTATAAAGTGCATTAGTATCATATCCTCTGCGTTTGACTCTCAGAAGTAGCAGGTTTTGTCACTTGTGTAGTATAACAAGATGAGTCACTGACCTTGGACTGTACAGCTTAGCCCTGATTCTCTAAGATACAACCAGCTCAAGGCCATTTAGAAGGTTCTCAGGTGCTTGGTTAAAGCGGAAACCAAGAGGTCCGCATACCTTCCTAAGCTCAAAGTAGAAGACAGACCCTAAAATAATCCTTGCTTATGAAACCCCAATGAAAAAAATATACAGCCAGTTTTGCTTCCATGGGTGCTATAACAATGTAGCTTACTAAAGTAATTTGCTTTTGAAAAATGTCTTTAAAAGTCAAATGATCGAAAATGGTATTTTAGGGTCTGCTTCTGGTTCCTTTGGGCTTCCAAAATCCAAGGCTCCATTTTTGTTTCCACTTTCCTTTACCTGTCACTAAAATTTATTCCTTCACTGGGAACAGATACTCCCATAAATGATGATAATGCTGATGTTGATACTAATGATGTGGGTACCTGCTCTACATCACTGCTTATTATTTACATATTATGTATTCAGTGCTTATTATGGCACCACACGAGACTCTACATACACTATTTCTATCTACCCTGGGTGATTAACACCTCTATTTCCCCATCTTACAAATGACAAAACTGAGATTTTCTGAAAATCATTCTAAAAATTCCCACAACTGGTGAATAGTAAAGCTGAAATGCAATCTCCTATTTATTGAACTCCTTAGTCTGTTTTCTCTGTGGTTTCAGTAAATATAACATGGGGATAAACTAATGTACTACCTATCCTTAAAATCCTACCTCTATTTTAAGAGAAGACTAGCAGCAGAAAGGAATGTTAAATAGAAAGTTAAGAATTAAAACTGGTGCAGATCCAAGCATGAGTAATTGTTTAGTGTAGAGAATATTTTCAAGTTGCTGAGAAAGGGCTTCCTAGAATCACTTAAGTCACAAATCATACCAGCTAGAGAAATTTTCTAGGCTTTTTGTGACTAAAGTGGCATTTAAGAGGCCCAAGTAACAGCACCAGCTATGTTATTATCTAGCTCTAGGCTTTGTGTTTCTCATCTGTAAAAAGAAGAAGGAGGACAAGATCATTCACAGGGGCTATTCCAGTAGCCCTACCACGTCACATATAGAGGGCTGATTACATGTCAAATGAGTAGAATGAATGGATCTTTTGGCTATTTGCTAAACCTAAGATCCTGGCTTCCCTTCCCTTCCCAACTTGTTTTTTTTTTTTGAGCCTCATGCAAGTCTTCTCTGAGGTTAAAGATATCTTGTAAAACACAGTTTAGACAATTTTTCAGCAAATGCCATTACAGCTTTATAGACCTGACACTAATTCATCTCCCAATGTACTTTCCTAGGACTTAGTAGTAAAAAACAGAAGGCTGTTTCCAGCCTTTTCCATCTTCGAAGTTCTTATTAAAACATCCAATTAATCTTCCAAATGTCACCAAGACAGGCACAAGGTGAATTCTGTCACTCTTGTGTTTCCTTCATCTTTCTCTGTCAATCATATTATTAGAATGCTGGCATTAAAGGAGACCTAGAAGGTTGTTTAGTTGAAAATTCTGTCTGGTTCTTGATTCCCACAAGCAATTTTGCCAAATGTTCATCTAGTACTCAGGATAATTTTAAAGTGTCTTTCTGATCCAAGGGCCTAACAACTGCTCTTTTTCTAAAAATCTTTGTTCCACCCATTCAGATCCCCAAGCAGGTTGGAGAATACAACATGAATCTCTACACAGATGCTTTTGATTGAACACCTCAGCAAGATGGACCAATCAAAATGGGGTCAGTCTGAACTGTTTTCCTGAATATAGTAGATAATCTGGCAAGTGGCGGCACATTTACTTTTCTTTCTGTCAGTCAATCAGCAAGAATAGAAGCATGAAGCAGATGTGCAACAGGGAACAGAAATATGACATGGAGGAAAGAATACTCTCTGAAATTCTAGTCACTTTCCACTTACTCATTCTAATCTCTGGCTAAACCTCTGCATTTTTATTTTAACATCCTCACTAACATTTCTCCCCTATTGAACAAATGTAGTAATGGGCAACTAAAATTTCTTTTCTTTTTCTTTTCTTTTCTTTTCTTTCTTTCTTTTCTTTTTTTTTTTACCATCTCTTGTAATTCCTTATTCTTTCCTTTCCTTCTGAGATTCTTTGGGTCCAAAAAAGACTTAGAATTCAGAATTTTTTCTTCTTTCTCCAATTGGGATTAGTGGAAGAAGAGAAAAGGAGAGACTGAGTATTTTTCTCTATTATTACTGGCTTCTTTTCAGTTCATTTCTTACTGATAGCATGGTGGTTTTGCCTTCTTTCCAGGATGGCGGTTACAGAATTATACCAATTCCCTTAAGAATTGTAATTAAAGAAAGTTCTAGGTTTCACCTTCAGAACCATACTTGAGCCGGCAGGTCAGGATACTCCCAGGTGGCTGATCCGCACCAGCTCAGCCCACGCACCAGCAGGGTGAAACTCAAATAAGGTGGGAGACATCTTGGACAGAAAGCACTGTTGCCTCTCTCTCATTAGTGGGTTTTTGTTTTTTTTTTTTCATTTCTCTTCTGATCCAAGCCATTACTATCTGGTAAAGCAAAAGCCAACAATACCCACACCACTAAGGAACTTTTAGAGACATAAAGGATAAGGAGATGTGGGTGGGCTACCAAAGATCTCCCAGAGAGCTGTAGTCTGACAACTGCCCCCAGACTCCATGCTTGGAGGCCTGGATCAACTAGTACCCAGCACTGACTACTGCAGACTCAGTAGGGCTAACCAGCACAGAATCAGGTTTTGGCCTGTGCCCCCCACAGAGCAGTGGCCATCAGAGAAATCTCACTATATGTGTATGTATACATAATATATGTACATAATAGTTTTGTTTCTCCTTTTATTTTCTCTTTCTCTTATTCACCCTGTTACCTGTCTGATGCATTCTCTTGTCTACATATTCTTTCTTGTTGTTATTGTTTTGGTTTTTACTTTTATTGACTCCTGCCTTGCTCATATCTCTCCTTCTTCAAACAAATGCTCTGATTTTTTCCTTTTCTTTTCGTTTTCTCTCTCCCTTTCATTTTTCATATGAGTAAATATTGTCTACATTCTACATGATTTGACCCACTACTCTTACCTTTCACTCTTCCTATACTATCTACTCAAGTTTCCCAAAGTATAAGTAACATCCTATTTTAAGTTTTACATCTACTAGAACTTTCTTCATTACCTCTCTACCTTTTCCTATCCCTCATTATCCCTGCTACAAGCAGAGTAAAAACCACTCTACTAACAAGATATCCACTACATACAAATTCCTGGCTTATATTGGATTCTGCTTTATAATGGTGCTGACCTTGCTTTTATGGTCAAAGATACAAAGTTAATATTTACCATGGTCGGTCAATTTCATGAATGTAATTGATGCTATTGCTAATGTACTAGTGTAACAAGTGTGTCATACAGGTTATAACCAGTTGTACTTTCTCATATGGTAATACTGTAATTATCTGAGATAATAATCATTAACATAATCCAGGGTCTTGAGACAACCACAAAAACCAAGAATCACATATACGCAGAAGACACTAAATGAACAGAATTCTCCTTAGAAAGCATTGATATTTGTCTTCAAGTAACCTCCCATAATCAAAATATAAAAATCAGCACTGAAAGTAAAAGGGGGGAAATACATATAGATACAAAGAAAATGGCAAGACCCAGAAGTAAAATATAACCCCAGACCCCCGGTTCAGCCAGAACAAATCCAGAGGACAACGAAATAGAGGAAATTGGAAAACACTCAACCAAACTTTCAGAAATGATAGCAGCAGAAGTTAAAAAAACAGATGGATGAGGTTATAAAGAAAAGATAAGAAATAATTGGCCAAGTTAAGAAAGAGATGATGATCATAATGAAAGACCTGTTTAGTGAATTTAGGGTAGACACAGATAAAAAAACAGAGGAGCTTAGAAAAAAAATGGAAAACTTGACCAGTCAATTTAGGAAAGAAATGGAACCCATGAAACAGATCCAAACAGATGTCTAAGAAATCAAAAACTGTTTTGAAAGTATATGCAGTCGATTAGATGAGAGCTAAGACAGAATCTCAGAACTAGAAGACAGGACTGCACTTCATGACCATGAAAAGGAAAACTTCATAAAAATAACTAGAGACCGAGAAATCAATATAACAACTGCAAGATGATGCAAAGAACAACATAAGATTGATCAGAGTGAAGGAAAAAGAAGGAGACAATGCAAAGGATCTAAAAAGATTATTCACAGACATAACAGAAAACGTCCCAAGCATGAGAAGAGAACTTGACATACAGATAAGTGAGGTATATAGGATAAGGATAAGGATAAGGATTACCCATGACCAAAATAAATCTACACCAAGACATATCATAATCAAGATTCCAGAAATTCAACAAAAGAACAGAGTACTGAAAATTGTTAGGGAAAAAAACACAAATCACCTATCAAGGTAAACCCATCAGAATCACAGCAGACTTCTCAACACAAACCCTTAAATCAAGGAGAGGCTGGAGCAAAATATTTCAAGCCTTAAAAGAAAATAATCTCCGATCCAGATCAATGCACCCAGCTAAACTACCTGTCACATTCAACAATGAAATGAGATATTTCCATGACAAAGAACAACTGAAGAAATTCATGACCTCCAAACCACCTCTACAAAATATTTTGAAAGATATCCTAGAAAAGGAAGAAGGAAACTATAATTACAAGGACCCTAATAAATAATTATCCTCCAGGCAAGACAAACAGTTAAACTGAGGTGAAACACAGAACCAACAATGGAAAAGATGTATGACAAAGATAAGTCAATACATAACAGCTGTAACCATCAAAGTAAATGGTCTCAACTCACCAATCAAAAGAAACAGATTAGCAGAATGGATCAAAAAACAAGATACATCAATATGTTGCATACAAGAGACACATCTATCTCAAAAGGAAATCCATAGACTGAAAATCAAAGAATGTAAAACAGTATTTCATGGAACAAGAACCCAGAAAAAAGCAGGGGTAGCTATCCTAGTCTCAGATGAAGTGAATTTCAAACCAAAACAGATCAAGAGGGACAAAGAAGGTCACTACGTACTTCTCAAGGGAAAACTCCAAGACAAAGAAATAACAATCATTAATATTTATGCACCAAATATTGGTGCACCTAACTACATAAAACAAATATTAAGGAACATGAAAAATCAAATAAACACTAACACAATTATAATGGGAGACTTCAATACCACACTGTCACAAATAGACAAATCAACTAAACAAAAACTTAACAAAGAAATATCAGAACTGAATCAAATCTGCAAACAATGGACTTAGCAGATGTATACAGAGTGTTCCACCCCACAACAACAGAATACACATTCTTCTCAGTTGCACATGGGACGTTCTCCAAAATAGACTACATATTAGCTCATAGAGCATGTTTAAGTAAATGCAAGAAAATTGAAATTATACAATGCATACTATCAGACCATAGTGCAATAAAACTGGAATTCAATGGTAATAGAGAACAAAAACACCACACAAACACTTGGAAACTAAATAACATCCTTCTGAACAACAGCTGGGTCACAGAAGAAATTAAAGAAGAAATTAAGCAATTTATTCAGTTTAATGATAATGCCAATACAACATACCAGAACCTATGGGATACAATGAAAGCAGTACTACAAGGGAAATTCATTGCATTGAACTCCCACATCAGGAAGACAGAAAGAGCCCAAATAAACAATTTAATATTGAACCTCAAACATCTAGAAAAAGAAGAACAAATCAAACCCAAAGCTCATAGGAGAGAGGAAATTATTAAGATTGGAGCTAAAATTAATGCAATTGAGACTAAGAAAACAATACAAATAAATCAATGAATCAAAGAGTTGGTTCTTTGAAAGAATAAATAAAATAGACAAACTCCTAGCAAGTCTTATCAAAAAAAGGAAAGAGAAGACCCAAATACATGCAATAAAAAAATGAAAGGGATGAAGTCACAACTGACCCAATGGAAATCCAAAGGATCATCAGCACCTACTTCAAAAACCTATACTCAAACAAGATGGAAAACATGGAAGAAATGGACAGATTCTTAGAAACATATGAACTGCCAAAACTGAATCGAAAAGAGATAAAAATTCTAAATAACCCAATATCAGCCATTGAAATTGAAGAGGTAATTAAAAACCTACCAACAAAGAAAAGCCCAGGTCCTGACGGTTTCACAGCTGAATTCTACAAGAAATTCAGAGAGGATCTAATACCACTATTTCTCAAACTCTTTAAAGAAATTGAAATGGAAGCAGTACTTCCAAAATCATTCCTGGAAGCAAGCATTACCCTAATACTGAAACCAGAAAAAGATCCCACCAGAAAAGAGAACTACAGACCAATTTCCCTAATGAACATAGATGCAAAAATTTACAGTAAGTTACTAGCAAACAGAATGCAATGGATTATCAAGAAGATTATACACTACGACCAAGTAGGATCTATCCCAGAGATACAGGGATGTTTCAACATACACAAATCAGTACATGTAATACACCATATCAACAGAATCAAAGACAAAAATCACATGCTCATCTCAATAGATGCAGAAAAAGCATTTGATAAAATCCAACACACATTCATGATAAAAACCCTACAGAAATTAGGAATAGACAGTCTATATCTAAATCTGATAAAAGCCATCTATGACAAACCAACGGCCAACATCACACTAAATGGTCAGAAACTTGAAATTTTCACACTAAAATCTAGAACAAGACAAGGCTGTCCACTATCACCACTATTACTCAGTATAGTGCTAGAAACATTAGCAAGAGCAATCAGGCAAGAGAAAGAAATAAAAGGGATAAAGATAGGAAAGGAAGAAATAAAACTATCATTATTTGCAGATGTCATGCTACTCTACAGAGAAGACACAAAAAACTCCACCAAAAAACTTCTAGATTTAATAACTAAATTCAGTTGCGTAGCTGGATACAAAGTCAACACCCAAAAGTCAATAGCATTCCTATATACTAATAACAAACTCACTGAGAAAGAAATAACAGAAGATATTCCTTTCACAATTGCATCCAAAAAAATGAAATACTTAGGAATCTATCTAACAAAACAAGTGAAAGATCTTTTCTTTGAAAACTACAGCACTCTAAAAAAGGAAATTGAAAGAGATCTCAGACAATGGAAAGACATCCCATGTTCGTGGTTAGGAAGAACCAACATAGTGAAAATGGCCATACTTCCTAAATTACTATACAGATTTAATGCAATTCCAATCAAAATTCTAATAACATACTTCACAGAATTAGAAAAGGCAATCATGAAATTTATCTGGAACCAGAAGAGACCAAGAATAGCAAAAACAATTCTGGGCAACAGGAATAAGGCAGGGGTCATCACAATTCCTGACTTGAAATTATATAATAAAACTTCTATGATAAAAACAGCATGGTATTGGCATGAAGACAGACCCGAGGACCAATGGAACAGGCTAGAATGTGCAGAAATAACTCCAAACACACTCAAGTATCTCATCTTCGACAAAGGAGCCAAACACCCTCGCTGGAAGAAAGATAGCCTCTTTAATAAATGGTGCTGGAAAAATTGGCTTACCACACGCCGAAAACTAAAACTAGATACATGTCTCTCACCATGTACTAAACTAAGATTGAAGTGGATCAAAGATCTAAACATTAAAACAGAAACACTCAATCTCCTGGAGAATAAAATAGGAAGAACTCTTGAAAACACAAGAGTTAGAAAAAAATTTATGAACAGAATCCAGACTGCATGGGAAACAATACAAAGAATCCATGCTTGGGACCACATCCTATTAAGAGGTTTTTGCATGGCAAAAGAAATTACTAATAGAGTGGGGCGAAAAATCAGACTGGGAAAAAAATCTTTACCAGCTGTCTCTCAGACAAAGGTCTAACATCTAGAATCTATAAAGAATTCAAAAAAATAAAACCTCCCAAATTTAAAGATCCTGTCATAAAATGGGCATCTAAAATGAATAAACATTTCTCAGATGAAGAAATAAAAATGGCAAATAAATATATGAAAAAATGTTCAACATCATTGGTCATTCGAGAGATGCAGATCAAAGCAACACTAAGATACCATCTCACTCCAGAAAGAATAGCTATTATCAAGAAATCAACCAATAACAAGTGCTGGCGGGACTGTGGGGAAAAAGGAACCCTCCTGCACTGTTGGTGGGAATGTAGACTGGTCCAACCACTGTGGAAATCAGTGTGGAGATTCCTCAGAAAACTACAACTGGAGGTTCCATTTGACCCGGCTATTCCTCTGCTGGGTATCTTCCCAGAAGAATTAAAATCATCATATCACAGTGATATATGCACAATCATGTTCATAGCAGCACAATTTGTAATAGCTAAGTCTTAGAAAGCAACCTAAATGCCCAACAACTAATGATTGGCTAAAGAAGTGGTTTTTCTACACAATGGAGTACTACACCGCCATAAAAAAGGATAAACTAGAGTCATTTGTATGTAAATGGATGTTCCTTGACAACATATTATTAAGTGAAATAAATCAGACACTTATCAGTACACATCGAATTGTTTCCCCGATATGAGAAACCATAAGTGTAAATAAGGACAAAGGGGTTTAATGGATATTATGTTAAAAAAAAAAGATAGTATTCCAAAGAGAGGAGAACTAGACAGGAAAAAGGGGGATAAAGAAGGAAGGTTAAAAGAAAAGTGAGATGAAAGGGGAAAAAAATGGAAAAGTGCAAATAAACGTGTTGCAAATAGGGAGGGGTGGGTAAATGGAAGGGAGGAAAGGGGAAGAGGGGGAAAAACCAGGATACATCATGTACAGGTACAAAATAACCATGTTGATTATGATCATTATGTATACAAGGTACCAAAACATGTTCTTGGTAAAAATAAAAATTAAAAAAAAATTGTAATTAAAAAGGTAAAGTACACGAACCCACATTCTAATAGATTTGTATGTGTTTACATAAGTAGAAAGGATGAAAATTTCAAACTAGCAATGAATGCTAGTATTTTTTCATGTTTCCAAATTTATGTTTTGACCTTTCTACTTAATTGCACCAATTCTTTAGGTTTTTTAAGATGTGTCAGACCATGTCTTAAAATCATGGCCTGTCAAGCTAAATCAGACGAAGATCATTACTTAAAGTGCACACTATTGTAAATAACACTTTCCTGAGTCCCCGGTCTGATGCAATTTGGAAATAGCTATCAAAGTCTGAAGAATGAGTTTTCGATTGTTAGGAATGACATCTTCATGAAGTTCGGAAATTTAGTGCTCAACCCATGGTTAGGTTTTGAAATTCTGAAAGGCCCTTTTGCCTGACTTTAAGTGAATCGTCTCCTCCATACCTGTTCTTGTACCTCTACCCCACTCCTTCTGTAGGATCCCAGAACACCAAATCTGGGGGGCTCTACTGTAGAAGGGACTAAGTAGCAAGTGGGTAAAGGTTGCTACGAAAAGCAGGAGGTAGGTAGAGAGAACTCCAAAGAATAATGGTCCCTGGTGCCAGACTCAAATTTAACCTCAATCATAGTTGTGTCCTGCTCTAGAGCTCGGCGCATCATAGCACCTTCCTTAAGACCCCAAATCTCCCCAAAATGTGTCACCCTATACAAGCCTATTGAATGTGAACGATGATGTACTTCTGAAGGAGGGGAGAGTAAATCCAAAATGGCTGAATAGAGGTGGCGTTTGCATGACTCTGCCACAGAGAAGACCCCAGGGTAACAAAGGAAAACTGTTTCAAAGAAAGTGATCCAGGGAGAATTCTGGAAATCAGTAATACTTCGGTTCACGAATGCTTCTGTTTATGAACAATTCAGTTTGTAATGTCTGCAACCTCTGCATCGTGAAAACATGACCATGGCCATCTTTCCCACATGAACAAGAATGCGGCCGTCTTCCCCAGAATGGTGGAATGAATTAAGCTTGTGAACAGAGGTACCACTGTAATTCACACTGCAGGCCTCAAACTCATCTTCTGATTTACCTACAAAAGGGCAGAGTTGCCAAGGATAAAGGCTGATGCCCAAATGCTCCATGAACCAAACCACTTTCCATCCTGTTTTCCTTCTTTTCATTCCTCCTTCATTCCAAATTGCAGGAACAGAAAGAATGTCCAAGTTATAAATATGAAAACTATAATTAAATTAACCAAAATGATTCTCAATAAGTATTTTATTATGGCATAGATTCAGGATGTCAGTCTCTCCTTTAACCCAGGCATGCTCTTTTGAAGGCACTGAGAACACTAAGCCCACTGGCTTGTTCCAGAACCAACTCAAACCCTCAGTAGGATCTGACTTGCTAGTTATCAGAGTACTGACCGCTGGGGTACTGCTCCCAGATCCCCTCTTTGGACCCTATTTACCCAATCCATGACTTTTAAGACCAACAGTGTTGATGGTTCACAGCTGCACCTTGCACTGGAATTGCCCTCAATTTCTAGGTCCTCCCTGCCCAAGGTTATATCCCCACCTAGAAGGCAGCCCATAGCCAACGATATGCTGAAGCAGGAAGAAAAGGCCCAGTCTCCCAGGAGCTCAGTTCAGGGCATTTTGGTTCCCAAACCATTGATAGGATCAGCTAAAGCCTCAAGTGAAAATCAGATTTTCCTTACACCCAATCCTGCCTTCCTTATTTCCTTAAAGTTATATTTCCTGACAGACCACTGCCCACTTCCAATGCCCAACTATCCATCTAGGTATCTATTGCCAGAGAATACAATATATCAAAAGTTGTTTTAGAAAATAGCCTTAATAAAAAAAAAAGAAAGAAAATAGCCTTAAAGTGGGCTTTTGGAGGCAGATTTCCAGCTAGCTGGCAATGAGGACCCCATTGGGAGAGAGAATATATAGTCTCTCACACGCAGTGGCAGTGTAACTATGACTGGTGAGCTGGGGTCCAGTTTGAATGGAAGAAGATGCACTGGCCAATGGATACTGTATTTAAGGTGCTAGAGGCATATGAAGGAGATAATAGCTATAAGAACTACAGGATTGGTTATATGGTATTAATAATTAATCGAACAGATATATAATAATAGGCTCAGGATTCTTACCCTTTCCCAAATACAAGATGTACGATCCCAATAGTCATTGTACATTGCATATACCATGGGCTACACTCCTGAATTAATACTCCTGTATTAATGACTCCTGAATTCCATCACAGTTTCACTGAGACTTCTGTTACCTAAAGACTGAATTTTAAAGTTAACCCACAATAAGTTAATCGAGTTTTGCATGTAAAATTTAAAAATAAGCAATGACAAATTTTAGCATATAAATAAATGTAGGTAATAAGCAAAGTTAAAAACATGAAAAATTACTATAGTTTTTATTCCTTTAACAACTAAAAGGCTCTTCTTGATACTAAGTATTCCTTCTTTCCTGAACGTAGTTCTAATAATTTCCCGATTCACAGCCAGAATCTTAGATGGCTGGGGTTATTTCTTTGGTGGAGTGGCCCATATATTAATTCCCAAAGAGTCTGTGTTCTCAATTAACCTGTTTTCATTGATGTGGTTTTCATTTACTTTTATATTGGATGTAGAAGAAAAGACACTACAAAGAGTCCACTAGTTTCCAAACAAAATCCTCCTTGACCTCATTGTGTAGCAGTAACTCAATTTCCTCTTGATATTCTGGAACAGCACTCTAACAAGTAGAGTAGTTCCTTTTTTTTTTTTTCTTGTATCTTTTAAGTGGCATAAGGAGGCCCAAAAAGCCAAGCAGAAGTCTCATCTTCTGGTTCACTAAAAATAACACCGTGACCCCCACCAGTAAAAGTCTTCCTTTTGTCAGGCACTAAGACATCCAGACTTAGAGGGAAGCAAACCTGTGAGTGGCTATTAAGTATGATAATGACACCAGGCATCCTTGCATCTTGTTTTGTGGAACTTGCCTAGTGTCTGTGGAGGACCATCAAATACTGTCTGCAATTTGAAGCACATATTGCATTTTATAAATGAAATACTATCATTTCAGAGTGTTGTTTTTCAACCTGCACGGTAATTGAGTTGTACATAAGCAACTTCACATTTCGGTGAGCCCGCATGCTTTCAGGTGATGTGATGTGCAGATGACACAGGCGTCAGCCACTCCTGTACCTACTTCGCTGTGAAATGAGTTCTTTTAGCAGCTGCAATGCTATGCAGAATTCCATGACAGCTGTATAAAGCATTCTGTGAATCTAGGGGTGATGATGCTGACAGAAGGATTACATGTAGAGAAAACGATTTTACAATATAAGTTTATTCTTTAGTCCCTCCATGACATAAAAGATAAAATGTAATCTATCTGCTACCAGGTAGCTGGCTGGCACCCTGGGAAATGGTGCCATGTTATTTTTTGCTGCTGGCAATTTAGGCAGTGACATTAGCCAGGCCAGTCTTGGTAAGAGTAAATCAACATTGTCCAGTTCCTCTGTTCTTGCTACCATGGTCATTTTGTTTATTGACTCATTTAACAAGCACGAGTATGGCTGAAAGAGTCTAACATTATTAGAGTTTTCTGTTTTATTAACCTTGTTTTTGTCTGTAGTAGATTCCTTTAGTTGAGTGTTCACAAGAAACCCAAATACCTTCATAATCTGGGCTATTATGAAAGGTCTGTCCACATAGCTCTCCCCTAGACCAATCCTGTTGTCTTCAAATTGCTAACCATCCAGTCAAACTCACCGACTTCTTAGGTGTTGGTTTGCAACATACTTCCACCCATCTCTCTCTTCAGACAGAGTGGGCTGTCAAATGTGCTACTCAAAGTTCCGCCCACTGGTGGATCGTCCTTCAGCACTGTCCTTCAGAGTCACACTTAAGCGAGACTGCAGCACTACTGCTGTTTTCTTTTTGTCGGTGCCACCATATCACAGTGGCTCATCTGGCTTGATATGCTCTTTCAGTCAATGGTTGTAAGAAATGAGCATAAGAAACACTCTCAGAAGCCACAGGCACTGACTGACATAGAGAAGGCAATACAACAAGTCTTGGCACTGAAGGAATCTGAGCAAATTTCTTACTCTACTTTCAGCACTTGCTTGATTCAGTCTTTTATATGCCACTTTATTGTTGCTGTCGTCATCCATCCTTATAGGCCAACAGTCCTCAAGTTTAAGAGGATAATTTCTAGTCTGATAGTCACTTGATAGCCCATGTTTAGGCATTCAGTTTCTATTAGTGCCCAACAACTACTCAGCTATTTTTTCAAGGGAGAACAACTAACTGCAGAAGATAGTGAAGATTTGCTTTCATTCCTTAGAAGTATCTGTGGTTATTCTTCTATTTTTGCTTACAAGAAGCTCCATGTTGTATCTCTATTTGTTATGGTCACTTCAAACATCACTGTATTGATTAAGTCATAAGGACCAAGTGTGGCTTGGCTTGTACTGAACCCTAAAAACTTGCTGTAAGCCTGTTGAAACTGGCAGCCTTACCAGCAGTATCTCAGAGGGTGGGTTGAAGTGGCAGGTTTAAATATAGTTTAAGCGCCTCCCAAATCACAAAAGCTCAGCTAAGCATTGCTCCTAGTTTCCCTGGTAGGCCAGGTGAAGCAACACGTTCATCTTGGGAGGAGTATTTTAACATGCTGCATATGCGTGACCCACCGGAAACTAGCCTCAAGTTTCAGGCATCTCCATTTTGTAGAGTTCATCTCCCACCTTCTATGTTATGCATGTCTTACTACAGTATCTAGAGTACTAATTTCCAGTAGTGGATCACCGTGGTGGTGTATGGAATTAAGACAGTCGAGATCTCTGGAGGTTATACTATCACTAGAGAAGAGCTGATGGAGTCCTAATGGGGGACTTGAAGGGTGTATACTCTTTGCCTTTGCAGGTAAAAAGCTAAGTTTAGTTTATCTTGTGTTCTTTTAAAACTGGTGTGGAAAAAATGGTATTGCCCAGGTCAATAACTGCACCCCAAGTTCTAGAGTTCATTTCGGTTTGGTTTTGTTTTGTTTTCCAGTAAAGACAATACAACTGGAAGGGTAGCGGGAGGCAACATCTGACTAAGTTTACAACAGTCTATAGTGACGGTCCACAATCTATCTGACTTCACAGGTGTAACTGGAAAGTTAAATGGCAATTAAATAAGTATCAACACCACAGTTATTTTCAAATCTTTGGCGGTAACACTAAGTTCCACAAGTTGTCTAGGGATGAGATACTGTTTCCAGTTTACCATCTTGATAGTGAAAGGCTATTCCCGGGTCTTTCATTTAGTCATTCCTATTGTAATGACTGTGGTCAGAGAGCCGATGTGGGGACAAACAGCCCACTTTGAGTCCTATTTGAAGTCCACAACTGAGACTCCACCTACTATTTGATCACTATGAGTCCCACCTTGACTGTCTAGCTGAAGTAGCATTTTGGGACCCCAGGATTTAATATCATCCAAATTATTATTGAAGTTACAGTTTAGATCTAAAATGTCCCTCCAAATTCTCATGTATTCTGAAGGTGACTGAATCATGGGGAACTATACTCATTAGTAGACTGGCATTCTGATGAGTTCATAGCTGATTTGCTGTTGAGAAGTGAGACCTGGTTGGAGGTGGGCAACTGATTAGAAGACTATATCTCACTCCCCATCTTCTCCCTTCACTCTGTTTCCAGGCTGCCATGGGTTGAGCATCTTTTCCTCTGCCACGTCCTTCTGCCATCCTGTTTCTGCTTGAAATCAGCTGACCATGGACTGAAATAAACCAAAATGAATAAACTCCAAAATAGCCTCCCAACTTTAAATTGTGGGTGTTCAGTATTGTGCCAGTAATGGCAAAGTGACTAAGATATGTAATAAACCCCTATAGGTCTGGAAATTTCCTGTTCCTCGATGCATTTCCACTCTAGTAAATTGCCAAAGGATTCTGTTTATAGTAGGTATTTGAAACAATGGCGCAAGGTCCTTTCTCAAAGTTACTTGGCCTCCCATTCCATCAAAAGTCTAAGGTCTGTGAATGGACTAAGGTCTGAAAACAGTGAGAGGTGGTTCAAGCCAGGTTTTTTCTCCAGATTTAGTGTTCATTATATTCAATATGAAACACTGTGGTAGGTTACTGTGATGGACTTATTATTGTGGTCAATTTGAGCAGGAACGCCCAGCTGAACTGAGTTGGTGTGGTTCTGGGTGCAGAAGATCCAGCTGAAGATTACTGACAACACAACATAAAGGAGAACAGGAGCAGAAGATAGCAACCAGCTGTTTCCCAGAAGCTGTGTTGTCATTGGTTCTCCTGAAGGGAACTCAGCTGTTCTCATCACAGAAGGAGCTCAGGGCCTTGCTGTCATTAAGGATGGCTACTGTTCACTTCAGGGGAGCTCTGGTCTTCATCTCCACTGTGAGCATTGTATCCTCCAGTATAGATTTCTTCAGCCTTTTAGTGCAGACACAGATGTACAAGAGACAGTGCTGTGGGCTCCCAGCCCTTGATTGGATATTTCTGGTCTCCAGTGCATAGACAGATGTTCTGCACTCTTTTTGCATTTGGCTTGTGTGTGTGTGGATGTTGTAACTTGGACTTGTCCTGTATTAAATCTACTCTTTTGGAAACCACTGACTCTAGAAAAGTAACTAGTACAGTTACCAATCTATTTAATTCCTTGTGATACCATGATCAATGAATCCATTGCTAAACATCCTTGGAGAAGTCAAAGAATTTTGATTACTGGCACATCTCTGGTGACCTTGGTGGTAAACATTTCCACACTGGTTTTTTTTTTTTGTTGTCTAAATCTTGCAACTCAGTCTGATACCCTTAGAATTCCCCTCTGCACATATTTCATGAGTTTTTGTCCATGTGCAATAGCAAAGTCCTATACCTCTTTCAGTATATAACTATCTTAGGGTGTAGTAGGTCCTTGGCCCTTGTAGTATAGTGTGATTTGACATTATGATTATAGTGGCAACAAACTGTGATTGTGGTGTGCCTTGAGGGGACTGAGTATCCATTCTCAAGACTTCTGTCCCAGGTAAGATTATCATGGAATTTTCCATCAAGGTAGGTTATCTCATCAGACACCAGAGAAGAATATAATTCTTTTGACAAGAAAGGTGGAACGTGACACGAGAATTCAAAATTGTCAGCTTCACCTGGGTGCACCACATGTCACCATTCTAAATTCCATGATTCCATTTTTTCCTAATCAATGTCTTGTATTTCATATGGAAAAGTTGATGAGACTGTGAATTTACCATAGCAACCCATACAATTAAATGGCTATATTTTATTTTCAGCAGTATTAGCTCTGTTGTTACAAGAAGAAGATCTTTTCAGAGCTGTCATGGAAACACCCTAGTTATGAGACAGTGACTCAAGGTAAAAGATAAATGACCTGAGCATGTCATTTTCTTTTTGTAAGTACTCAAGTGCATTTTACACACACACACACACACACACACACACACACAAAATCAATCCCAAATTATAGTTCTTGAAGTCATTATTTCTGCAGTAAAAGTCCAGTGCATTAACCACTTGGGATTCTAAGGTACTTTGTCACAATCAATCACAGGTTATAGTTCGATTAATTATAATGCCACTGTATATCACAGATACTAGTATCCTACTGTCTATGTGGAGGAGCTCAGCATTCTACTTCAACCTGAGGACGCGATCAAATCTATTTCCAAACTCTTTCTTTGTAGAATTATTGCCACGACCAATTATTTATCAGCTGGTTTCCAATTGGAAGACTGAAACAACGTAAGTTTAATACAAACCATTATTTGCTCTAATAGGAGAGTAACTATGGGAAGCGATAACTCTATAAAGGGAATGCTAAAGAATTCCCTAGAGTTGAGGGCAAATACCTGAAAAAGGATCAAACTTGGAAGGGAGGCAATCTCCTTAAACTTGGATGTAGCCTGCATTGGAGGAATGCTTTGAGCTTTCTCACTGCAGAAGTTCTCTGGACAGCATCAGTATCTGACCAGCAGGAGGCAAAGGGGTGCATAACATGAGGCCTGAGACACGCACTCTCCACATCCAGGTGGGGTTAGGGCTGGGCTGCAAACTGGCCAAGAAATTGAGTACTCCAGCAAAGTAGCTGGAGAATAGAGCCACCGAAATTGTCCTCTCACATGTGTCCCTGGGAGTTACATGCTAAGAGCAAGAAAGAAACCAAATGGCACTTCAGAAACAGAAAGAGAAGCTCTTCCTCTGCAGCAGCTCCCTACCCCAGATTCCCTCCAGCTGCAATGTTTAATTTGAATTCTTTGTGAAAGGCAATGCTTACCACAGGACTCCCGTTTCCATTGCCACAGAAGCAGATGATGGTGGATTTGAAGCTGATGGTCAGTAAACTGATAACTGATACAGGTCTCTGTCTTGGATCTCCCTCCCTGCTTCGAACTTTCGTCCCTCCCGCCTTCCTCTTCCACTGTCATGTTGGTTTAGCCACACAGAAAACTATGCACAAAGACTACTCTAGTTTTCTAAGTTTGATGATCCAAACACATGAACAGGGTGGTTCTCAAGGAAGCAGATGGAAGGAGGCCCAGCACATGAACTTTTTATTTCCTTAACTGATAATGAGACTAAATCTGGTAGGAACAATTTGTAATCTTAATACTGTCTTTTTCCTACTTTTGTATTTTAGCACAGAAAATTCTAAAAAATTGAAGATGTCTTTCCCATTACTTCCGATTTGCAGGAGCAATGACTGGAATTTAACTCAGAAATATTGTTATAATTACCTGGCTCCCTGGTGGCCTGTGGAAGTATTATCAATATAGCAAGATAGGAATTCTCCTAATACTGGCTGCCTGTTTATGTCGGTCCCAGAGGACCAATGAGAGTATTTGCTCATGCAAACTTTACACTGGTGCTTGCCTGAGCTAAATTACTCATTAAGCCTGAAAGGAATTGTTTCTGGGAGATCACTAGTGAGACTGCCAAGTCTTTTCTGTTAATTTTTTTTTTCTAATTCCAATTGCAAATAAACATTTTCCAATTTCTGAGTCAATAAGCAGAATAGTTTTCTTGCAATGGAAATCATGCTCTTGGACTCGGAAGCTGAACCCTGGATATTTCCACGTGAGTGAAGTATATGGTAATTTCAATGCTATGCTTACTCAGTAGTTACTGTTCAGTAGAGCTGCAGTAGCAGGGAAAAACAGAAGTAATATTGGACTCTGGGTCCTACAATGTGAATTTTAATACAAGACATAGCCTTTTTTTTACCGCTTATTTAATTGGCTCATGTGATTTTTATCAGTCTGGGTTCTTGATTGCAATCTCTTGCCTATCAAGCTATAAAAGAGAGTACATTGGAGTGTAACTACGACTCACAGAACCTAGAGACTGAACCTCAGCGCACTAATGTAGGTAGATACCAAGCATACTGTGGAAGCTGGCAACAGACACTGTAGCGAAGATGATGTGAAAGACAGGACAGCAGCTGCGGAGACAAATCCACCTGGTTGTGACCCCAAATCATTCACATTTACGGGACAGTGAGTTTAACTGGACTAAATTTAAGACTTTCCTTTGGCAAGAAGGTTATTCTTTCACTTCAGGCTGCATTTCATATGGGAAGACTAAGGCTATCAGGTGCTGATAGGAACGGAGGATTAGACACTGAGTATCAAAACTGACAGAGTGCCCTCACAGAGCTCCCGTTTATTACACTCACTTCTGGGTAACTAGAAAATAGAGTTACCCAATCACTCATGAATCACTTGTTTAAAACAAGGTAGGTGTATACGCAAAAGATCATTTGAAGTAAAACAGCTTCTGATTCTTCAATCATCTATTCATGAAACATGTAGCCCACGTATAAAGTATAGAATCTGTTCCAGATTAACTGAATCAGAGTGCTATTCATTCATATCCATGCCTACCCTTCCTCTAGGAGTTTTTGAAAAAATTATACAATAAAACCAGTTAATTTTCTCCCTCTCCCTCTCCATCACCCTTCCTCAGATTAAACCCAGGGCCTCATATACGCCAGACAAGCATTGTACCACGGAGACACTCCCACCCCCAAGCCCTCAGTTATTAAGAGTCTTGCAGATGTCCTTAAACTCGTTTCACATAGCACCCTCCCCTCAATCATCCCTGTTTCCTACCTTGGTCCCTTAAGACCTGGTTCAAACTCTGTCCCAGGAAGGACAGAGAAGTGGAGTCAGCCCAGACACATCTCCCTGACTGTACTAAACAGCTTTGGCCGGAGATTTTAACACAAAGGCGGCATAAAATATGTTTCAGAGATTACTTTTGGATGTCAGCGACTTGTGTTCTCCCTGGGCCCGATTATCAGAGCTAACTGAAAAATGACAGGCAGCTACGCTGTAACTAACAGAAAAACACCTCAATTCATCTTTGGGCTGTGCCTCCAATTCACTATATGAACAGTTTTACTGCTTTTTGAAATACAGAAACATATAATATGCAGCTACAAACATTTGTGAGCATGCAGACCTTTCTGTAGGTACAAAAGCTATAGAGGGTAGCAGTTAAACATGTGGACTCTGAAGTCAGATGGAGTGAGCATTGAAAACTGGCCCCATCACTTAACTAGCTGTGTGACTTTGGGCAAGTTACTTACCTTATTTAAACCTTAACTGCGGCAGAGCTAAAATGAGAATAATTCTAGTGCTTATTTCATGAGTTTGTTGGAAGAATTAAAAGATATACATACAAAATCCTTAATGGTTGGCCTAGAACAAGCACCTGAAAATAACCAGCTGTTATTTATATACACATGGACCTATATGATTGGCTTCATGCCCCTGAACATTCCCCTCAACCTCTCTGAGCTGCCTTTGTGATTTGACATCAGTAACTACCTCCCAGGTTTGTTGTCAGCATTAAAGGAAAAGAGTAGCTCATATGTATTGAATCCTTTTCTCTTGTGTTGAAAAGGCCTCATACAATATGAAGTACACTCCAATAAGATATTACTGTGTACAGCAGCTGGTTAGAGCATTCTCAAAAGAATGGAATTCACATTCATTTCACAATCACCTCTGATTAAAATGCCACTTGGGAAGTACAGACTTTTCATTCTGAAATGATCCACATTCCAAATAAAAGGTTAATAGCAAGTCAGCACTCTGACTTCGCAATCAAAGCTAAGTTCAACCTGTAAGCCTGTATTTATGAAGAACAGTGGGAACAATGGCAGTACTCTGAACTGAAGTTCACCTTGCTCAAGAGACACTGTTCTATGGAACGATGGAGACCAATACTCTGAAACCTCTGGCACAACAGAACTCTCCCTCCAGGCGAGAGGACACAGGCCCCAGTTGGAGATTTGATCTACATAATAAAGAGGGGAATACAGAGAGAGGGCTCCTATGTTTGCCGAGGCTGACAAGTCTGAAACTCCTAAGGCAGGACAGCAAACTGGAAACACAGGCAAGCTTTCTACACTGCAGCCTTGAGGCAGAATCCCTTCTTCAGGAAAAACCTGTCTTTGCTCATAAGGCTTCAGCTTAGTGAACAAGGCCCACTCACACCACGGAGAGAATCTGCTTACAGTCCACTGAGGAAAGATGGCCACCGCATCTACAAGTACCTTCACAGCAACAGGATGCCAGCAGTACTTGCCACTAAAGCCTGTCAAAGTGACACATAAAATTAACCATTGCAGTGGTAAAGAATAGTGCTTAAGTCTGCTTGGGGTGGTTAAGAAAACTCAGAGTATGATATATGTGTTTTGGTCTTTAGTAGTAGGAAGTAGATGTTTATTTTCTATAAAAATCACAAAAAATAAAAGAAAAAGATGCCATTAGAAGAAGCCACACACCCAGAGATGCACGTGCCCCACAAAGAGACAATTTCTTAGCACCACCCAGCAGAGCATGAACACAAGCCAGGGGAAGAAGCCTGGAAAGGCTGTTTGGTGCACCTGTTTGTGGGAGTAGAAGGCTGTTTTTACCAGTTAGGATTTATTTTAGAGACAGGTGAAACCCATATAAAGTCTTTCAGCATGAGAGTGACGTGGTAAAAATCTAAGCTCTGGAGTAGTGCTTCTCATACTTGAGTGCACACAAGAATCACTTAATAAGTGATAAAAATGGCAATTCTCAGGACGTTCACCTGCATTTTACTACTGCACAGGCCTTATTTGAGATCCAACATTGAACAGATTCTTAACGAGCATCTGACGGTGCCAATGGAGGTTCTGGAGACCATACTTTGTATAGCAGTTCTAGAAAGATAACTGTAGCAGCAGAGTGGGAATAAACAGAGGAGAATGAGACAGGAGGAAAGAGCTTTGCTGATTGGCAGGCCCTGGTTCAAATGTGTGAGTCCTCTTGGTGCAAGGGAGTGCAGTATTTGCTAGAGACAGAGACATCACTGGCTTGTAGATCAATCACCTCTCTCACAGCTTGGATGTTATTTTATTACGATAACATAGAGCAGTGTTTTATTGCTTTCAGTATTTTATGGTAATATAAGGCTTTGACTTTTTTTTAAGCTCAGAAACTGTTGTCTCAGACATGTGTCCTCAAAAGCACAAGGATGGGTGGCAAATCCAAGTGACAGAAGCCAACTTGAAATCTAAATTCTTAACATTTTCACTACCCAATTCTGTCTAAGTCTTCACAAATGGATACAACTGAATGCCTCAATTCTTTTTTTATTCAATGAGGATGCATCCACATTCTTTGGCTCTTTTTACAAACAAATTGCCAATTCATCTAAAATCTCCAGATATTTCTGTATCCCAATAGGGAACATGGCTTATGCTTTGGTGTAAACCACCGGGCCACATAAAAGACAAAATTCTGCACAGTATGTGGTAGATGCATCCTTTGGTCTTCCATTATGAGTTTTCCAGAGCGTATATGGTCTAACCGGCAATATGAACCTACCAAAGTTGGTCTTGCTGTCAATGTCCCTACATTAGGCTCTCAGTGCAGCTTTATTGACCAAGTCTCGGAGTTCTGTTCGTCTCCACCATAGCTGCCCAATCATTGCTTGGGCCTTGGTTTTCTGATGGCCACTCCAGCTTTTTCCTCAGACTGCCCTGAACTACCTCTAGTTACGTGGGTCAAGCTGGTTGTTTCTGGCTCCCTCCCTGACAGGCTGGATTCTTCAGATTCTCCAGGCTACAACCTGCTTCACTGTGTGATTGGTGCTTGCTTGGAACTGCACCAGACTGGAACTCTCAAATGGTCATTTTAGCTGGAGTTAAACCATTTATTTTGTTCCTTAGGGTATTACAATTTGCCTTTCTAATCTCCATTCCACAGTCATCCATCCCTGGTCCAAGCTCTGCGTTTTCCTACCTCCATCCCTTATGAGGTCATGGGGAAGGAGCTAATGGGTCTTACTTCTAAGTCCAAAGAAGATGTAATGTTATATGAATATTTAATCTTTTTGAACTGCTATAGCCTTTTAAAGTTTAAAATTATATTTAAAGCAAACTCACTATGACAATTCACATACAATTTTAGTAAATGCCTTTAAAAAAGTAAAACCTGTTATTTTTCTGGGAACACCCAATGCGAACTATGCCCAGTCCTATAACCTCTCTCCGGAACTGCAAAGGCTTGTCAGAGTGGAATCTGCCATGCAAATCCAGATGTCTTAAATTCAAGGGAGGAACAGGTATCTCCAGGCTTCCTACTCTTGATCATGTGCTTCAGCACAGATTTTGTTTATAAAATGGTATTTTGTTTTCCATTTTGTGATTGTTGCTTGTATCCAGCTCTTTGGGTTAGAATGCCAGGGAGCGATATGGTCAGTGGTGGGATTTGGGTGCTAACTGGCCCCCCAACTCTATAATTATATTATGTATGTGAATGTAATTTATGAACTACAGCTCACTCTTCAAACTGTGATGCCACCAATCCTTGTAAACTCTATAAAAATAAATCAAGAATGGGCAATCTGTTCTTGAAATTGTTACTGGCCTCTTTGGTGTATATGTTTAGGTTCATTTACTTGCCACTGACCAAATCAAAGGAGGTCCTATATTTTGGTAAAAAGGAAAAAAGGATTTATTCAAAGCTAGCTCCAAGGAGATGAAGGGGACCATTTGCCTCAAATCATCATCTTACCTTGTATAGGTGTGAAAGGGTCCTTCAGAGTAAGGCATGGAGGGGAGAGGGACAGAGAGAGACAATGTGCATCTTTATACTTGTTTTATCACTTCCAGCCATTTTCAGCTCGGGGAGGCGGAACACAGAGCATGCAGATCTCTGCACCTGCCTAATCACTTCCAGCCATCTTTGATTAATAAATATCACTTCCTCCTGGAAAGGACCCTGAGCTCTGGCCTCCTGCAGTCTGTATCTGTATATTCTGTGACTTCTTTTGGGCTGAGAGGAGGTAGTACTGGTTGTGTGCTCAGCAAAAGGAAGCTTAGAGAAATTGCTTGTATCTCCAAACTTAGGCAAAAATACAGCCTACTTACTGTCACTCTAAGCTTTGGCAGTGTCCCTCAATTCAATCCTAGAAGAAAGAAGATGGCTACATTCTTTGGAGTCTTTACTTTATAGTGAACATATAGAGCAAGTGAATAGAGCAAGGGAACATTGTTCAAAATGCTGTGAACTCTTCGGCAACAAGCTACCATGTGAACACCGAGTTTTATTATTGCTTTACAGTGTGCACAAAGGGAACACATTTGCACTGTCACCTTTGGGGCAGGGAATAAGAAACCATTTTATCTGCCACCTGTGATGCTCTGCTGCAGACTCTTTCTCCAGAAAAGCTGTTACATTTTGAGAGACCATCAATCTGTGCTCTTGGGCAATTGGCTTCCACCTACGCTGATATGGAAAATCAATCTTGATTCCCAGAAGGCAGAGCAACTGTTACCAAAGGTCACTCACAACAATTGCAGTTGTCTTTTTCCCAGGAGCGCAGAAGGATTTCTACCAGCCTTGCATAAATTTCTCTCTCTGCTCTGCCTTCAGTTCTTCTCCTGGCCAGTTTAGGAGAAGGAATAATGGAATCCTAATCACTGATGGTGGGAAACAAAAGGGCTACCATTTTTTAAAAACTGTAACCGAGGTGAACCTGAACATAGAAATATGGAAAATGATGCTGTTTCAAGTTTCTTATGTATCTGCCACAGATTCACCTTAAAGGCAAATTCAGTATGTTTCAGCTCTCTTGCACACACTGGCTTCTGAAGCGGATCACAGCATTCCAGGGCTGCTCTTAGGATCACCTGAGCTTTGTCTTTAGACTGCCTTATGTGATCCAACAGCCTGCCAACTTCTGTCATTTTTCTCTTCAGAACACCTCTCCCCTCTATCTCTGTTTTATCTTTCTCCCTAGTAAAATAATAATAATACAGAATTAGATGCAGATTATTGAAATAACTTGTGTAAAAAACACATAACTGAAGAGTCTTCCCTTCCACTCCATAGCTCAACTCACCCTCGCAGGCCCTTGCGCCAGACACTTCTTCCCACACCCCACAGGGTACATACTATATGCCCTGTAGCTGAGAAAGTTATCAAGGTGTAGAAAGTTAACTTGCAGACACTCAAAGTTACACACATAATACCTGCCAGGTCATAAGTTGAACCTTGGGCTACGGATGCCAGGTTTCACCTTTTTTAATTTTACCACAGTCACGTCCCTTCTAATTGACTTTCCAATTAATCTCTTCCAACAAAGCAGTCATTATTTCACACCCCTCTCAAAAATCTCGAATGGCTCACCCATTGCTAAATGCCTGTTAATCATTAATAAAACCTGATGCCAAAGCAAGTCTTACAGTTCGAATGGGTTGTTGTAACAAAATATCACAGATTAGGTAGTTTAAGCAATACAAACGTATTTTTGAACAATAATGAAAGCTGAGAAATCCAAAATCAAGGAAACATCAGGGTTTGCACTGGGCAGAGCCACAGCAGCATTTTAGACAGCTGCTTTTTCACACAGGGTCTTTCCCATTGGTGGGGGTGGGATGAGGTAGTGGACTCTGTGGTTGTCTCCTTTTACAAGACACTAATACTACTGGCCATCCTTATAATATCATTTAACCTTAATTACTTCCTTAGAAGCCCCATTCCTAAATATAGCCACATGGGGGACTAGAGCTTCAAAATATGAATTTGGGGGAGAGAAAAGTATTCAATCCAAAATGCAAAGTAACCCAGTAACTAGCACGCCTCTCCTCAGATGCATTTTACCTGAAAATCTAGTGTACAGATTTGCCAGAAACCTATACAGTTCATGTATTCTGTCACTTCTGGACCACTGTTCATAGAATTCCTCATATAATTTGGAAATGTTTTGCCAACCATCTTTTATTGAAAACATACTCATCCTCAAAGGCAAGCTTAATATATGTCTTCCTAGAAGATGTATATGATTTTCCTGATTTGTAATGACTTCTCAACTCTGAATTCTGGAAGTACTTACTCTCTGCACAGACAGCTGGATGCAGATTATACATCCCTCCTGGGGTACATCTTGCCAGCAAGGCCTCGGTGCCCATAGGTCATCTGTCTGGGCAACTTCGTGTTCCTCAAGATGATACAGACTAGTGATGACCCAAACCCTACTTTCTATATTTCTAGGACTTGCTCTTTTTCTCATGGTATATATTTCACTGATTTTCATCAAATCTCTTGTCATCCACTTTCTTCTTCGCACTCATGTCCCATTCATCTTTAAATTAAGACTTTTCTCCTTATGTTTCAATGTAGTTTCTCCCTCTCTCCTTTTCCAAAATCACCATTTTAATTTATGCCCCTTTTAACTTCACCTAGTTATAGCATCCAGCACTAATCTGTATTTTAACTTATTCTTCATATATCAACCAGGCAATTTTCCCTCCGTGCTGTCTTATTCTAGTACAGTCCTTCATGCATAGTTTAAACCTTTATTTCAGATCATCTGGTTCACAAGCTGTGGTGTGTATGGAAGCCTCATTTGGTGTCACTGGATTATAAATTCAGTATGACCTTCTGCACTTTTGTTATCACATGGTTCATGTGTCATAGAAACTTGTTGCTTGGGTGAACGTAAGTCTCATCATTTCACTTCTCATCTCAAAGTCCTATTGCCTATTTTAGTTTCACATTTCTACTTGCTCAGGCTCATTGCTAAAATCTGAAGTCAATTCTGTTTTTATATCTCAGCTGTGCTTTGCCAAACTCTTTTAATAATTTTTTTCTACCATAACCTCGATGCTCCAAATAAGTGGATCTGTTTTTTCTTATTTATATTACCCTATTTCTCACCATTGCCTTCTAATCTGGACATTTAAATCTCTGATGTTTCAAGCAGAATGGTTGACAGAAAATGTGTGCTTGTGTGCAACACAAAGACAAAATTATTACAAACTACAGTAAAACACAAAAATGCAACATAGATACTTCAGGCAAAAAAACCGACACGCTTTAGTGTATGTATATTTCCTGATAACTAATTAAGAAATGTCTGAATTGAGATTTGGCTCATGAATCCAATCCTGAAATCAGGCACAGTAGAGTCACATTTACATAGAAGCTGGGTTTCGAAGGCAGTATGTAAGATGGAAACTATGCAGAACATTCCTTGGAAAATGTTGGACAGACACACAATCCCTCAGCACGTTTCTCCTGGCTTGTTTTGTTTAATTGAAAACCAGACAAAATAGTTGGCTTTAATTTATGACACATGTGAAAGAAAGAGAACAAAAAAGAAAAAACTTTAACTAGCATCATTCAGCTCAGAAAAATGCTCCTATAATGAAGGTCACATAAGAACTGAAATAAACCTCAAGAACAACAAATTTCCATTCATTTCAAAGTGTACATTCATTGTCAGGAATCACAGGCTTGTTGCATTTTGCACAGCACACAGCCACATGGCTGCTTCTTTTTCCAGTGCACAATATGGACCATATCACAGGCACTCAATAAATACCTGTGATTAAATGTATTAGTATGACACTTGCAGCTGAGAAATTCAGCCCTGCTATCGTCTTTCCCTCTGTTCCCCATTTCCCACAGCATGGCAGAGCTCCCTGGACCAGCAAGGTAGTAGTACTTCCTGTGTAGTCTGGGGTGCAGAACATTTGCACCCATTTTCATCAAAGCCAAGAACAAGAACTGAAGGCTTACTCCCAGCAGACTTCATAGGAAAATGCTTGCTAAAGAAAGTGTAGCTCATGGAAATGCTGCCTATGATAAAGCTCTTTAATAAAGTCGCTATTTTGTAGGCATTAGAAAAAGCCTATTATCCTCCAGTGAGTGATAAAAGCCCATGCAAACTTTAAACTTCCTAATTGTGAGCGGTTTTCATGCAGTGAGCCTTCCCTTAAATCCTCATTAAGGTGGAAAGGGATGTATGGTCTTGTCACATCTATAGAGACAATCTCAAATTTATGAGAGGAAGTCATACAATCTACTTGTAAGTCACTTCTTTGGAATTTGGAACCATCTCCCCGCTGATAGAGTAAAACCCACAGTAGTTAAAGCACTAAGGTAGTCAAGGATGGTGGGGCAGACAAAAACCTTTAGCTTGAGCAGCACTAAACTCAGCCCGAGTGTAGGACAAAGACTTGGTGTCCAGGCTGCAAACTTCCGTTTCTGTCCCACGAATCATGGCTAAGACTAGAGGCTCGCCGGAGGGTCCCGTGGCCGGATCTCAAGGCAGCACGAAAAGGCTCAACAAGCGGGGGGTGGGGGTGGGGTGGGGGGGTGAGAGAAGCAGCTGGGAAGTATCTGGCAGTGAGTGCAGTCGTCGGCATATAACAGGTGCTTAAAATCACACAATTGGAAGGAATCTCCCGTTCTTTTTCTCCTCCCACCATACCATGTTTTTATCTCCTCATGAAAAAATGGGGCTTTGAAATCTTCCCTTTCGATACCATGTTTTTGGCATTTGTATTTGTTAATGTACAGTATTATCCAGAGATAACATTTTAACTCGCTGGGGGTCATAAATATAATTTAGTTGGCACACAGTAATATTTTAATACTTGGTAGCTAATGTTATTTCAATGCTGCATCAACTACTAAATTCTACAAGAAATTGAAGACCTAGGCAGTTTTCACAGCAGGTAGCTTCACTATTATTGCGTTTAAATTTAATGCATTAGGTTCTAACTGAAAGTACAAGCAGCTCTGGCAAGCAAAGAACAGAAAGAATCACTTGGAATCAAAGGATACCACTATCCTTGCTGAAGACAACTCTGCTGAAATTATGTTTTGAGAGTTGCCAGCTAAACTGGAGTTCCAGTATGAGAGCAGCCGGGAACCTTCCCTATTGGGAAACGAAGGGGAAGCGATGTGAGGGTTTACCTCGCGCCTTTCACGGGATACTTCTTTTACCTGGTAGATGGCTTCGAGCTTAATTGCCTGCCTGCAAACAGGCGCCCCTCACTTGGGAAACTCGTTTATACTGACAGATTCCCTTGTGGTTGCTGTCTGACCCATGTGCAGTTTGCATCTGCTTGACCACTGCACTGGCGCTGGGAGCCCGACTTCACGCACTCCCCAGCTTCCTGGAGAAATGTGGCCTGTGGCAGCCCCTGGTTCTTCAGATTAAAGTACAAATCCAATACACCACAACAAAAGGAAAAAAAATCCAATGATTTTACTCACAGAGCACAAGCAAAGATAGAGTCTTGGGTCAGGAGAGCAGTCCTTCGTCCTAGATCATGTGAGGCAGGAAGGGCGAGTCAGGTGTGTGGCGGGTAGCGGTATATACGAAGGACTCTGTGCGGCTCACATTAAGTTCCAGTGAAAACACCTGGATGGTCTATTAGAAGAAGCAGCTGGAAAACTGGGAGCCCGGTGGCTGGGTAGAGGGGACACCTCTATACTCTTAACTCTGGCCACAGTCTTGAGCCATTTGAGTGTGATATAGAACTGGAAACTGTGTAAAGGGAGACCGAGCTCTGCTTATGGGATGAGGAAGTTAAACCTGTATTCAAAATGGATGCTGAGGCAATGTGGAATTATATGCATTCCTTACGTGTGGGTAATGAAAGCAAAAGGCTGCCCTGGTGAGAGGATGGGCCCAGTAGGACCTTGGGCTGGTCAGACTCCTTCATCCTCTTGAAGCAGCCCTTTGGTGAGATTACTTGCGAGATGCAGATACTGAACACATAATTTCATAAATCTTCAACTTGATCTCACCTCTCCCATGGACCGGTTAGTAGTGCTGCCCAGGCCCACCTTCTGCATACTAAATCTAGCGTTATGTAAATATGATGTATTATATTGGGAAAAGGAAGAAAATGTCCAAATGGGAAAGGGAACAAGGGAGGAGGAGGGGAAAAGGAACAGAGGGACAACAGAAATAAGGGAAGGAAATAATGCAAATGAAGCTTCTGTAAATAAGGAGGGAGGAGGGGGTGAAAAGAGGGGAAGGAAATGGGAAAAAAAGAAGCAACAAGATATATCATGTATAGGCACAAATCCCCTATGGTGAATGCTATCACTATATACATCTAAAATGTAACATTATGCTGGAAAAATTAGCTTGCCACATGCCGAAAACTAAAACTAGATACATGTCTCTCACCATGTACTAAACCGAAATCGAAGTAGGTCAGAGATCTAAACATTAAAACAGAAACACTAAATTTACTGGAGAATAGCCTAGGAAGAACCCTCGAAGGTATTTAGGGGTAGGAAAAAAATTTATGAACAGAACCCAGACTGCACGGGAAACAATACAAAAAATCAGTGCTTGGGACCATATGCTATTAAAAAGCTTTTGCACAGCAAAAAAAATCACCAATAGAGCAGGGCAAAAACCCACAGAGTGGGAAAAAATTTTTGCTAGATATCCATCAGACAAAGGTCTAACATCTAGAATATACAAAGAACTCAAAAAAATCAAACCTCCCTAATTTAAAGACCCAATCCAAAAATGGACAACTGAAATGAATAAACATTTCTCAGATGAAGAAATAAAAATGGCAAATAAATATATGAAAAAGTGTTCAACATCACTAGTTATTTGAGAGATGCAAATCAAAACAACATTAAGATTCCATCTCACTCCAGAAAGAACCACATTTATGAAAAAATCAACCAATAACAAATGTTGGCAGGGGTGTGGGCAAAAAGCAACCTTCCTCCACTGTTGGTGGGAATGTAGACTGGTCCAGCCACTGTGGAAATCAATATGGAGATTCCTCAAAAAACTAGAACTAGAGGTTCCATTTGACCCAGCTATTCCCCGACTGGGGAATCTTCCCAGAAGAATTAAAATCATCATACCACAGTGATACATGCATATCCATGTTCATAGCAGCACAATTTGAAATAGCTAAGTCTTGGAAACAACCTAAATGCCCAACAATTGATGAATGACTAAAGAAGATGTGGTTTTTCTACACAATGGAGTACTACACTGCTATGAAAAAGGATGAACTAGAGTCATTTGTATGTAAATGGATGTTCCTTGAGAACATACTATTAAGTGAAATAAATCAGACATGAGTACACGTTGAATTGTTTCTCTGATATGAGAAACCATAACTGTAAATAAGGACAAAGAGGTGTAATAGCTATTATATAAAAAGAAGATAATATACAAAGGAGAGAAGAACTAGAAAGAGAGAAGGGGGAAAAGCAGGAAGGGAAAAAAGGAAAGAAAGGAGAAAGGGAAATAAAGGAAAAATATGAATAAACCTGCTGTAAATAGGGAAGGAGGGAACAGAAGGGAAGGGAGGGGAAGAGGGGGAAAACCAAGATACATCATATACAGGTATAAAATAAATGTGATGAATGTGATCATTATATGTATGGTGTACCAATACATATTTTTGGTTAAAAAAATAAAAATAAAATGTACCATTAAAATAAAATTTAAAAAAAAGTATTTGTGCTGATGGGAAATATCTCCAGAATGAAAATCTTGGTTATGATAAAAAAAAAAGAAATTCCAGCTTACTTCCTTTGTCTCACAGGCTTACCAAAGCGCTCCTATAAATACAACTCTTTGTTTCTAATGTCCTATGCCAGGGTGTTTTGGAAACTCTGAGTATTTCTCATCTTGTGTCTGCTGCTCAAAGTTTTTTATTCAGCAAAGATCTCTTAGTTCTTTATCCTGGCCATTTACACTCGCATCAGGTATGGGGCCATTGCAAAACGAGTAAGAGCCCTAGGAATTAACTAAGTGGTATAACCTATGTAAAGGCTGATAAACCAACCCTTTCTGAGTTTTTACTGTTGATGACTGAGAAACCCACACGGCACATGAAGGATGCAGATGGCAGGTCCAAATCATGAGGTGGTGCATAGGGACAGGCAGCTCACTGCCTAGGAGGGAAGAGTACTGCATTTCTAATTAGAAAAAGTCGGCTCTGATTCTGCCATTATTTAGAGTGAGACCTTGAGCAAATACCTAATCTCATTTTATTTAAATTTCATTTTCTGAAATAAAAATCATAATACCTGCTCCATCTATCTGTATTGTCTCCTGAATTTAATTAGATAATAGGTATGAATAGTTTCTGAAAACATAAGCCGAGTATAAGGAATTACGGAGTTGAATATCACCATTACTAAAAAGAATTCCATAGCCCTTTAACTTACTCTGAAGACAAATACCATGCTGACCTCCATAGTATGTCAGCTTCTTCCCTAAAGGATACGCTGACCTTTTTGACAGTTTTCTGTTTCTTGGTCTATTGCATTCTCTGTTTATTGGCCTGTGTCCTGCCTTGCCCACTGTAATCAGCCTTCAGTCTTGTTTATAAACTCTAAATTGCACTTTTTAAGCTATATTTTGTTACCAATTAATTCATGTTCATTGAGCACCTACTATATGTATGAGACATTTTACTAGTTCTTGGGAATGCGAAATGACTAATGCACAGTCCCCAAACTTAACAATTTTATAGTTGATCTCAGGTTTTCATAATAAAGGTTCACAAAGCATATTCTCAAGGGCTATTTCTGGAAATAGCTTTTGTTGCTTCCATTTATACTCTATTGATTGGAAGACAACACATAACCCCAATATATGAATAAATGAAGGTGGAAAATATGTTCTTCCTGTGTGTCCAGAAAAAAAAATGAAATAGAATGTGCTGAGCACCTAGCATTCTCTCTGTCACATGGTGTTCTAATAAAGTGTGACACGGCACTAAAGGAGCAAAGAGGGTGCAGTCGCTTGACTCTGCTGGAGGTTTGGGGGAAATGACACTGACGTGAACACTAACGATGGGCAGACTAGATGGACACAGTACAGGAAGGTCACTTTGCATAGAGGAATGATGCAGATAATTGTTGTGGTATTGAAATACATGTGCCTTTTGGGAGCAAATAGCACATTTATTAAGTTGAATTCCATAGTTTCATGAAATATGGCAAGACATAAAACTGGAAAGATAGACTGAAGGTAGATTTCTAAGGTCTTTGCATGCCATATTAGAATTTAAAATCATTTTACCATGCCACGGGAAGCTATTAAAGGTTTTTAATGAAAAACTTTGACATGATTTGAAGAGAAAAATCCTCTGATGACGAAGTACAGAGGAAATTGATAAGTGGGAGACCAATTAATAAATAGGCTGTACCAGTGTGTTCAAAGATAGCTGCAAGCCAGAATTTCCCGAGGAGCTTCAAATACACAGGTGCAAGCCTTTATTCGGGCTGCTTCAGTCGGAATTCTGGGAGCACGCGTTGTATTTTTCAAAGCTGACTGGGTGATTCTCACATAGAGTGAATGCTGAGAGTCACTAATCTAGACTAACATGAATCCATACTTCAGGAGCACTCTCATGCGTTAGACTTCTGAAGAGACTTGCTTGACTGATGCCTACCTTTGGACATCAGTAGGATTTTTCCAGTGCAGGCTGGTGTAAAATCTTGGTCTGAGCTCGGCTGATAGGAATAAATGCCTTGGGATAGAAGATGCATAGGCTGGAAGAAGCAAGTAGTATGTCTACATGTTCTGCCACTTTCACACACTATAGACATCATTCCCAAATGCTCTTTGTGTATTAGGTATTACTAGCAGAGGAATTCATCAGCAATATTCAAATACCTTCTGAAGTTGGATCTGTGTTAAAATATCTACTGCAATAACGAAACAGAACTCATCAGTATTCCTTTAAATCATTCAGACACGTTACCAACGCCTACAGATTGTCTTCTCCGGAAATTTCATGGGTGGTTACAGTTCACATCCTTTACCGCTTCCCCAAGTTCTTGGATCTCCAACCCTTCTTGTCATCATCTTCATTTATCTGCCTTGCGTTCTTTCCCCTTGGTCAGAGATGGCGAACCTACGGCGCATGGGCTGCAGTGGGCACACAGAGCCCCCTGTCTGCACGTGAGCCAAGTGGCCCCCGCACAGAATATCGGGTAACAGTTGTTCTTTTTCTGAACTAAAATCTCAGTATTTAGGTTTAACTGCAATGTCGGCAGCTTGTGATAAATAAGTGGGTTTTGGGTTGTAGTTTGGGCTCTTGGTGTCTAGAAGGTTTGCCATCACTGCCCTACGTGTTCATGGCGAGGAGGAGTTGACATGCATTTTCCCTCAACAAGTAGGTCCTCTAAGGGCAAGGCCCTCTCTAGAAATTCCTTGAGCTGATGGAGTCCAGACGTCCTTGAAGTTTGCCTTTTCTCTTTGATGCTCCCCAACGCCTTGCAGTTGTCCCCTTGTAAGGCCTTTGCTATCCTGTTCCAGCTGCTCAATTATAGCCCCTGAGCTCACTTTCAGTCCCAAATAATTCCCAATATATGTGTTTGCCACCTGGTCTTGGAAGGTCTCTCCTCAGCTCTAGACTTACGTGGGATTAGACTGCAATCTTACTCTCTCAAGGGTAATGTCTCTGAGGAGCTCTTAAGGAGAGTTGCAATGCTTCACAGTCCTAAAATAACAAAATTCTCCTCAAACTCTATAATTTTGTTAGGGAATCCAGCCTGCAGTTCACCACACAGTGTCACACTACTGTGACCACTCAGCGCCAGGCTGCTGCACCCTTGTGAGGTCAAGAAAGTCCTTCACCTCTTCGGTGCCTGCAGGCAAACACAGCCAAGCACAATATTCCTTTTCACCTATTTTCCGTAGGTTGCAAGAAATGCGAATATAATTGGCTACTTGGAACACTAATAGGCAGCTCAAGGTTCCCCATAGGCAAATAAAGGGCAATTAAAAAATCTTAACAATGCCCCAGGTCACAACTGTATGTCTGTACTAACATGCCAGCCTCCTGAGATGCAGCTGTGTGGTTTTGGTTTTGCACCTTATTTACAAAGTATGGTGCTTTAAATAAAACATGGTCATTAAATTTCTCACTTAAAATTTTTTTTATTGATGCCCAGAGAACTTTGTTCCCTTTATAAAAACAATAATCTCCTTATGAAGGATGGTACCAGATGCTGCTTAGTCTGCAGAACTTGCAGCTGGGTGCTAGTGTTCACTAGCTCGTGACTGGTTCGCCACTTTTCTATGGCCTTTTCCCCTCCCGGGAGCACGAGATGCAGGAGACCATCGCAGCTGTTACATCTCCAGAGCTCCGCAGAGGTAGCTCCTAGACTGCTGCTGCACTCCGAGCTGCATATCAGCGGCAGTGCGGAGCTGCTGGAGATTTTAACTGTGGTGAATCAACACATTACGGGTTTTTGGTCCTGAGTCTTTTGAGAAAACATGAGTGGAATCCAAATAGTTGGCATCACATTTATATCTCATGCAATCTTTCAATACTGCTTTAAAAGAAAAAAAAAAAGAAAAAGAAAAGAAAAGAAAAAAAAAGCATGATTTTTTTTTTCCCACTTTACAGGAATGTGAAGCTGCCAAGTGTGAAGTCTGGTGTTCTCATTTGTGTTAGTCCCACAATGCTCGTCCAGACTCAGATCTCCTGAGCCAGCTATTTTAAGAAGAAGGAAGAAAAAGCTGAGGTATCTGTGGGCTTTTCCAGTTTTATGTAAATTGTATTTATGATGCACAGACAAGAGAAGTAAGAATTTTCACTTTCCCCTGATCTTAGTGTGACTTCAAATGAAAAAGTAGGACTTTGGAACAAGTAAAAATGGCAGTACGTTCACTTGTCATCCTTCGAAATAATCATGTACTCGGAGTCTAGTTGCCTCCAATCTGTTTTTGTCTCTCATTTCAGAAGCAGGTGTTACAGATTCAGAGATCTTAGTAACTGGGAAAGACTTCAAAGACCTCCTGGTCTAGGGTGTCTACTGTAACAGGTCACCATCCTCTGAGTTATCACTGAGCTGGTTATTGCTGCCAACTTTACTCTCCATTTTGTGTCCTTGTTGATGGTAGATTCTAGCGACAGCTGGGGTGGGAACACAGCCGGGAGCGTGCCTCCCTGACGTTCTACCACTGCCGCCTGACCCAGAAATGTACAGCTTTGGGGATATTAAATGTCTACATCTTTAATGAAAGTAAAATCTACACTTTTCTTTATTTTGATCACTATGAAGGGAAAAAAAATGTGAGGCCAGATGGGCAAGGCTTGCCCAGCTTTGTGGAAAGTTTACAGCAGAGGCCAGACATGAACCCAGTTCTGTGAGCCCATTAAGTGTTTACCCTGCACTCCACACAGCGTGGCCACAAGCAGTTACCACATTTCAGTTACTACCCAGGCCTAAGAACACAGTAGTGACTAAGAAAAAGACAACAAGAGAGTTCTGACCTCAGAGTTTGTACTCCAACGTCAAATACAGACAAATTATAAGTAGATACAACTGGTGAGAAAGAATGTTATAGTTGCCACAGCTGATGAAAGCTGAGGAGAATTGTCCTCTAATTTTCAATAGGGAAGGGAAAATGCACCTGCATTTATTCTTCCACGGCCATCTAGAGGAAAAAAATCCAGTTAATAATATATAAGTGCAAGGAAAGACAGTGGTTTAACTGATGGTTCAATTAACGCTATTGATTAGGACACCTTTTGTCATCCACTGTTAGGAATTCAAAGATAAGATTGGTTCTCTATCCTAGAAGGCACGTAGCAGAGAGAATCATGTAAATCAATGGATGCTTATGACGAAATGTGAATGGTATAGGACATAAGGGTTTGTACAGAATGCTATCAAATGCAAGATCAATTCAGCAGGTAGGGGTAAGGGCGTTAAGATTTCGCGATATAGTGGCATTCAGCTGGGTTTGAAAGCTGTGAGGTGGGATGGTATGTGAACTGGAGTTCAAACCAGAAAAGCAGCCTGAGTGAACTCTGGGCATGTCAAGTGCCTTCACGGTCCTCGTGTTGGTCAGCATCATATTGTATTGCTTCCAACCATACAAACTGCTCAAGTAAGGACCTGAGACCAGCGGGATGCCTATTCTCAAAGGTTTGTGTGGTAGAGTGGCAAGGCACATGCCCTTCGAGACTTCCTGAATTTAAGAATCACTGTTAAATTTTTTCAGCTTTGTGGTCTAAAATTTTCTGTCTCTTAGTTCTTGTATTAGTCTTCCTTACCATCACTGGTCACAATACCTACTACCCAGAACTTAAAGAAGGAGAGGTTTAATTTGGATCACAGTTTTAGTTCATGGTTGGCAGGCTTCAGGGCAGAAACACCATGGTGCAAAGGGATGGCAGAACAAAGCTGCTTAGTTCAAGGGTGTCAGGAAACAGCACAGGGGAAGAGTAACAGAGAAGAAGGGAAAAGGGACCAGACATAAACCCACTCATACTCCACCTAGAAATATAATATACCCAGAGAAACTCAGAAATGTGTTTTGCCAATCCCCCAATCAAGTTGACACTTCACCCTAAGTACCACATCCCACCCCTTGTCAACCTCATACCCAAACACACCTGCTTAAAGCATACTTGTACACAAATAAAGGCAACAGCAAATTCATAATTCCACCTAACATAATACAGCTATCCTTCATACAACCAGAAATGCAATAATCCTTTCTGAAAAACCTCAGCAATTCCAGAATTTTTCAAAATTCGAACTCATAGTCTCTTCTGAAATCAAAGGCAAACTCTTAACCATGAACTTCTGAAAAACAAAAAACAAGTTGCATAATCCCAATGTACAGTGACACAGGGTAAACATTCCCATTCCAACAAGAAGTAATAGTGGAATAGAAAAAGAACTGGATCAAAACAAGACTGATATCTAGCAGGGCAAATATTAAGTCCTGTAGCTGCACATTTGGCATTCATGGCACATGGTGGTGAGATGTGAGTTCCAAAGGACTTGGGTGGCCCCACCCCATGACCCTGCTGGTTGCACACCACACTGCTTCCAAGGCAGAAACATCATGGCAGATGAGCAAGGTGATCCAAAGCTGCTTAGTTCATGATGGTCAGGAAGTAGAAGAGAGGGACAGACCATAGTGGAAGGGGCGAGTGATCCAAGGCCACGCCTCTATGATCCATCCAGAAACACTCAGAAGTGTGCTCCTCCAACCTCCTAGGAGGGTCCCAAAGCCAATCAAGTTGACATTCCCCCTGAACTTCCCCAGTTTTGTCATCTTTAAAATGGCCATAGCAAAAGAATGAGGTCTTTCAAGAGCTAAATGAATTAATGATATAAAATACTTAGAACAGTTATTAGCACATACACAGTATGTTAGCTATATTAATTGGACCATGGTGAGAAACACTAGTACTAGTAGAGGACATTTACTGTATTCTTTTCTTCTGAGAGCCTTGGAGGAAAAATCTCCACTATAGAGACCATGAGTCAATCAACCTACTCTGTAGAGGAAATGGGAGAAATACTTTTAGTTGCTTGAAATTTGTGAGCTTATATAGGGTGGGGCTGGCATGGCTAGGAATGTGTTTTCCCCCTCCTCTATTCCTAGTCGAATTCACTGTTTTCAATAGCATCTATTAAAATGTATGAACTATGTGGCTAATGTTTGTGGGCAGCTCAGGTTACCCACGAGGGGAAAATTTGGTCAGTTTTCCTCACTTCTCCCTTTTCTTCCCAGCTCCTCAAAAATAAATTTTTGTTCAGTTTGGTTTGGGTTAGTCTATGGTATTCTTTTTCCACCTTTTATCATCTTTGGTCCACAAAAATAAGATGTCAGTTTGCTAAGACCTGAAACTCTCCACCTTGGAGTTGATGCCCAAAGCCTAACTTGTGGCCTGTCTCAGTTCAGTCTCAATGATATTATTATTTCTCACACTTCTGGAGACTAGAAGTCCAAGTCAAGGTGCTATCTGACCTGGCTGGAATCTAGCAAGGGCCTTTTCCCTCATTTGTAGAGATACAACTTGTTGCTGTATCCTCACATGGCAGAAACAGAACATCTTTCTCACATCTCTTCTTATAAGTTATGGCCTACATATTTGTGAATCCATGATTCACAGGTTGAAGGCACATTTCCAGTGAGATGGCATTTGAAGACGGCAGCTTTTGGAAGTAATTAGATCATGAGGGTAGAGCCCTTGTGAATAGGACTAATGCCTTAATAAGAAGACACAAAAGAGATAGGAACTATTTCTCTGCCATGTGAGAACACAGTCAAATTTGACCATCTGTAAACCAGAAAGGCACCCTCCACCAGGAACTGAATTAGTACCTTGATGTTGGACTTCTCAGCCTCTGGAATTGTAAGAAATAACTTTATGTTAAGTCACCCAATTCATGGTGCTATTTTAGCAACTCAAACTGACTGAGACATAAAGGCACTAATGCCATCGATAAGGGCTTCATCCTCATAACCTAATTGCTTCCCAAAGGTCTCACCGCCAAACACTTACCATGTTGGAGACTAGGGCTTCTACATGAGAATTCAAACTTCAGTCCATAGCAGGGTAGCCCTTCTGGACTGGATACTTCTACATGGGCACAAAGCTTCTCCCTTAGTTCCCCACTTCATGCCTTTTCTTCAGAATGTCTCCTGTCTTCTAGCATACCCTCCTTAATATTACTATCCAGTGTGCTGGATCAAATTTTCACATGGTCAAAAGTACATACTCTATAAAATTGTATTGACAAAGTCTACTTTACATCTTACAATGTACATTAAGTGGAACTACTTTTTCTTTAATTCATTTTTAAGGTTTGTTTTGTTTTGTTTTTTGGTGCTAGGAATCGAACTCAGGGCCTTATGCTAGCTAGGTAAGCACTCTAACCACTGAGCTAAATCCTCAGCCCGATTTTTAAGTTTTAATAATAAGTTTCTTCTCAGACAGGACAACTGAATATCTGACATTTCATCTCTTCTTGATGGTTAACTCTCTTACACCATCAGACTCTAGTCATTGGGCTTTCTCAGGTACACTTGTACATGATCATTAATTTCACTGCAAATTAAGTGTAAAATCTTGGCCAATTTGGACATGAGTTTAAATAAATTTATTATTTGGGAAGGATTGGATACTCATCCTAAGGATTATAAGCTCTTGATGAAAGATTGATTGACTATGAGAATGCTGACAGTTTAACACAGCTGCATTTCATCGGTAATACAGGGACATAGCATTCCTAAGAGTGGATTCTATCAGGGAGATAAGCTTGTTTTATGCTTCACTAAAAGGTCACTAGTTAATTTTCCTTAAAATGGTTACAGGTATCTTACAGAAAAACTGCAATTCTGTGTACAAGATGAATTTTGAAGAGGGAGCCTCTTTGAAATAGTGATGAATCACATAACAGTTAAGAAAAATGATTAAAAGACTCAAAAATATTTTTTTAAAATTCCTTGAGCCTGGTAATTCTCCTGAAAGTTTTGCGAATTGTTTTTTTGAACAAATAAACAACTTTAACATTCAGTGTTGCTTTCTTCTATTTTTTTGAAAGTGACTTTTGAACGCTTACCTTTATAGCTTTTCCAAGGACATGGCAAAACTCACCCTCCTCTGTGAATTCAAATCTGTCTCTGCCTCTCTTTCTCTCTCTGGCACACACACACACATACACATACATGCACACATGTGCTAGCGCACATGCACATCTAAGGAAACAGATACATTTAAAAGAAAACTAGACAGAGTCTAGCACATAAGATACTGATATCCTGAAACCTGACTTTTTCTTCTCATTCTTACCATCTGAAGAGTCCCATTTCCTAACACTCAGATTCATCACCTCATGTGGTTCCCTAAGATGTAAAATTATGGTCAAGGCACATGTTCAGGGGTTGACTTCACCTTATGTGTTTTCCAGTAAGTCTGGAGAAAGGATTATGAAAGCCACATGATTAGGGCAGGTGCTGAGGAAGTGGGCTATGCGTAGGACAAAAATTCAGATGCCCTGTGCCTGTGGTCTCACTCTACCCTTTATTTCTTGTCTAACTTTGTACTTGTCAGTCAATCCCTCAGCTAAATGTGATTTTTGCTCAATGACAAAGAGAAAAGAATTCAATGTTCCTAACTGCCAAGAGCAGTTTTACAGTAGAATGGCTGATGAGAAACCAGTTCCTTTAAATTGTTAAATATTGTGAGGAGGCATCATTTGGTGGGGATGTGATATAGTCTATATTCTCATTAGAGTAAGGAAAGTTTGATATAAAAGTGGTTATTTAAAAACTTCATCTTATGTATCTCAAAGCTTTTGCAATATCAAAAGAAAAAAAGGCAAAGAATTATGTCAAAAAATTATGGATTTAGGCAAATTGAACCCTGAAGGCAACATATTTATATTAATTTTTGACAGCATATTATTGAGAATTTTCAAAGTTAAGGTTATAAGCTGGGTTTATCCATACATTCTTAATTTTTATTACTCCAGTGACATTATTAATTTACTGAAATATCAGTTAATCAGGGGATATATTGTTATGGTTCATTGACTTTTCCAACTAATTGCAGGTTAACTAGAAAATGGTTGGTGCTTCAAACCTTACTGAATTTCTTACCAACAGCCCACTTTTGTCATACAATATATTCATTATTCGACAGGTAGGTTAAGACCTTGCTTTCCTGTGTGCCAGGCATGGCACCGGACATGCAGGACACAGTCCTGTGCCATCTGTTGACCTGGAAATCAGATAGGAAGACTCACCTTCGTGAAGCAGTACACTGGAGGGTCTTATTATGTGCCCCACAGCGTATGTGAGAGGATCTGGAGGAGATGCTTCTGCTCAGACTAGGAACTAAGGGAGGGTTAGACTCTCAGAAAAAAAGAACATCTCAAGATGAGAAAATGCCATGTTTGGGGCAAAACTGTATTCAGGGAATCATTCATTGTGAATAATTCAGTGTCCCTGGAATGAATTCAAGCGGGAATAGCGAGAGTGGAAGATAATGTTAGGGAGTATGCTCTTTGTCCTGAAGACCATGGGCATGGATTCTTACATTTTAAGCAGATTTATATCTCTAAGGAAGCCTTGTAGACTACACTTGTAGATTACTGATGGGAGGAAAGTTGAAGCCAGGAGCAGGGAGTATATTTGGAGGATGTTGTGGTAACTCAGACAAATGTCATTAGAATCTAAACTGGCTGGAGACAGAAAGGAAAAATAAGAGAGAGGTTGTGATTGCCAAACTGCAGTTCCCACAACCAGTTACATTAGTATCACTTGTGAACTTTTTAGAAAAGCAAAGCAAGTGATGTGGTGATATCCCAGATCTACTGAGTCAGAACTCTGGGCTGGGGACCCGAACTTTAGATTAGAAAGCTTTCCAGGTGACTCTGATGCATATTAAATATTAAGAATCATGGCAATAGATTGGTTTGCAGGAGTTGCCAATTGACTTAATGTTAGGAGAAGAGAGGAATAGGACACCACACACATATGTTGGATGTTTAAATAACACATTGAACCACTGATGATTCGGGGCCCCATAATAATTACATTAGGATGTTTACAGGGACTGGAATAATTTGAAGCTTTATATCTCTTTGTATTCTTTCACAAATATGTTAATTGCTTTTGTCTCCAGCATTCTAGTGGTGACCTCCAAATGCTGAATTCAGTGGTATTTCTCAATGGCACAATGTGCTTTTTAAAAATGTTCATTCATGGGGGTTGGGGCCCTGAGTTCGATCCCCAGCACCAAAAAAAAAAAAAAAAGCCGATTTATTTATATCCAGGACTCCTATATCAGCAGCACAGATGGCTCACTCTAAGATCCTCAAGGAGGGCTTACTTACGGAGAGACTAATCACCAAGGTAGAAGTATGGTGTAGAGGAAGGACAGGTAATAGAGCACCAACTTGCAGCCATCAGGAACAAAACTGCCACCATCTTTGAAAATGAGGGCAAGAAGTTACTGAAATTCCAAAGGAAATGGAGGCATGTAATGCAATGAGAGGAGCAGTGCCTTTTTGTTAGGGGAACAACCAGGCAGAAGCAATCTCTTATGGAGGAAATAGGGGAAAACATATCTAAACTAGAGGCTCTCAAGGTGTAATCTCCAGACCATCAATAACAGCCACACCTCAGAACTTGTTACAAATTCAAAGCTTTGATTCTTTCTCAAGAACTGAGTAGAAATCAGACACTCTTGGGTTGGAACCTGCACTTTGTTCAATAGTCCTTGCAGGTGCTTCTGATGCATTCTAAAGTCTGAATGGATCTAATCTCATTACCCTTTCCTAGTCTCCTGTTGGGCTTCTTTCTCATTAGGCAAACCATCAAAAAGTGGAGGGAACAGGAATTAGTTTCATTACGGTCAGCATCCGGGGCAGAGAGCCAGGTGGAGAATATTGGAGAAAGCCGGTATCTGGTTGTGCAAGCGCAACACACTCAGCATAACCCTTCCCTGGCCAGTTTTCTAGAGCCTCACTGTCCTATTCCTGCTATCCCCTGATCTCTTCATGATGGATGCCACCACCACAATCATATCTGTATTACTGTTGCAATAACCACATTCTAATTTGTCTCCTAACCTCTGCCCCTACTTCTTTCAATCTCTTCTCAACATAGCCATCATTATTTATATGATGCAAGTCAAATCATGGCATTCTTCATTTCAAAATGCTATAAAGATGTCCTGTACCAGCTAAAGTAGGTTAAGGTGCAGTATCAGAAAAAATACATCACCACACACTACAGATTTTTTATTTCTTTCTCAAGCTATGTGTCTCAAAGGGACTCTGCTCCACATAGTCACTCAGGAATGAGAGAGATATGGCCTCTGCCTTGACATGTGCTTCAGTCTTCGCTGCAGGAGAGTTGGGGCTGGGGACACAGTGGCTTTTAAGCACAGTGGCTTAAAAGATTCCATTTCTAAAAGGGACTGACATTCTACTTCCATTCCTATTTTTTTTGCTAAACTCAGGTTGCTTGCTATGTAACACAATCACCACAGAATTTCAATGGCATGCAACAAGAAGCATTTATTTGCTTTATATCTGTGGGGATGCTGCTGATCACATGGTTTAGACTAGGCTAGGTTCAGTGATCTGCTTTTAGGTAAACATCCTTTGGGGTCCTTCAACATGTTTCTCGTCTTCCTCCTACGGTCAGTGGGCTAGTCAGGGCATAGTGAGACAGAGATTGAAGAGAACAAGCCACACAGGACAGGCACATTTCAAATCTTTACTTGTATCATATCTATTCATATCCTGTTGGCCAAATCAAGTCATGTGACTAAATCAACAGCTAAGCAGTAGAGAATTATCTATCTACAGTGAGGCCAGGACATGGATGTAGATGTAAAGAAAGAATGAAGAATTGACACAAATAATAAAATCTATGATGCATGGTCATACGTAATTTTAAGTGGTGGGTGGAATACAATCATTCTATGTGCCTTGAAGGATAGCAGAAAATATTTGTTGATTATTAGTGGTCAAAGACAAAGTTCTTATAATGGCCTGAAAGGTTACATGAAATCTATTTCCTAGTAACTTCCTAATTTCATCTCCTTCCACTCAACTTGGTTCATACCATTCCAGTACCACACAAGCCAGCTTCTACCTCAGGACCGTTGTGCTGTGTTCTTTGCCTGGAATTCTCTTTTATTAAGTATTTGCATGTCTTTCTCTCTTATGCCTTTCAGGCCTTTGCTTTAGACAACCATCTTAACTAAAACTGACTTTCTTTCTAGTACTAATCCCTATTTGCTATTTTTATTTATCTATAGTTAGATATTTCTTCACACTTACTTTACACATGTTACTTGTTTGTCTGTCTCCCCTCACTATAAGCAATATAAGGAGAGTAATTTGATACATTTTTTTCACTATTTCCAGAATCTAGAATTGCTCCTAGTACACAGAAGGTAGGCATTTAATAATATTTTTTGTTGAATAAGTTAATGTCCTGGAAGTTGGTTCTTCTACTACTAGAAAAAGACAAAGTTGACTTCATTCTAAGAATGTAAGGATAGTTCAATGAATGTAACACTCCACCATAGAATTAAGGATAAGAATCATACGATTATTTCAATTAGTACAGAAAAAGCCTCTGACAAAATTCAATATCCCTTCAGGGTAAAAGACCTGAAAAAAAATGAGGTATTGAAGGATCATTCCTCAATATAGTAAAGGTCAGACATGATAAACCCCAGACAACACTATCTGAACGGGGAAAACTTAAAGCATTTTCTCTAAAAGCAAGAAAGAGGTGAGAATGTACACTCTCACCACTCCTATTCAATATAGTTCTTGAAGTTTTAGCCAGAGCAACTAGGAAGGAGAAAGCAATAAAAGAGATAGAAACAGGAAAGAAAGAGTCAAAGTATCCTTGCTTGCAAATAATATGATCCTATACATAGAAGACCTCAAAGATTCCACCAAAAGACTTTTAGAGCTGATAAACAAATTCAGCAATATAGCAGGATACAAAATCAACATTAAAGACTTGATAAACTTTCTGTACATCAATAATAAGTAGATTGAGAAAGAAATCAGGAAAACAATTGCATTCACAATACTTAAAAAAAAACCTATACAGAGGGATCAATCTAACCAAGAAGGTAAGACTTCTGGAAAGAAAATTTCAAAACACTGAAGAAAGAAATCGAAAAAGATGCTAGCAAATGGCAAGACCTCCCATGTTCACAGATTGGCTGATTAATATTGTTAAAATGGCTAAACTACCAAAAGCAACCTACAGGTTCAGTGCAATCCCCATCAAAATGCCAGTGACATTCTTCACCAAACTAGAACAACCAATCCTAAAATTCATATAGGAACACAAAAGACCTAGAAGAGCAAAAGAAATCCTAAGCCACAAGGAAAAGGCCTGAGGCATCATAATACCCAATTTCAAATTATACTACAAAGCAGTGGTAGTAAAAGCAGCATGGTGCTGGCACAAAAATAGACATGTTTAACAATGAAACTGAAGGGACACAGAAACAAACACGAGTACAGCCATCTAATTTTAGACAGAAGAGCCAAAAATATACGTTGGAGAGAAGAGATACATTTAAACAAATGTTCCTGAGAAAACTAGGTATCCACCTGTAGAAGACTGAAATTAGATCCCTATCACTCATCCTATACAAATATCAATTCAAGTGACTCAAAGAACTAGGTATAAGACCTGAAACGTTAAATTGCTAAAGAAAACACAGGAAACTACTGAAGCTGTAGGCACAGGAGAAAGACTTCTTGAATAGGATTCCAACAGTACAAGAGATAATACCAAGAATCAACAAATGGGACTCCATCAAATTAAAACGTTTCTGCACATTAAGGGAAACAATCAACAGAGTGAAGAGACAATCTACAGTATGGGAAAATATCTTTGTCAGCTACTCTTCTGACAGAAGATTAATATCTAGAATTCAAATAACACCAAAAAATCAAAAAGCTCAATCAATAAATGAGCTTAATAATTAAACAGATCCCTCTCAAAAGAAGTGACCAATGAAGGTATAAAAAATGTTCAGTGTCTTTAGCCATCAGGCAAATAACATATAAAAATAACATTGAGATTCCATCTTACACCAGTCATGAGAGCTATCACCAAGAATACAAAAACAAACAAACAAACAAACAAAAAAACCAATAGATGCTGGCGAGCATGTAAGGAGAAAGGAAGTCTTTTGCACTGCTGGAAAGAATGAAAATTGGTTCAGCCACTATGGAAATCAATATGGAAGTTCCACAAAACACTAAAACCATTTGCGGCTACTACACTATTCCTTGGTATTTACTCCAAGCAATTAAAGTTAGTATACCAGTGAGATACCTACATACCTGTGGCACAATATACAATAGCGAAGATATGAAACCAGCCTACGTGTGTCCATCAACAGATGAATGGATTAAGAATATGTGGTGTATATATACATGGTGGAGTATTCAGTCATAAACGACCAAAATTTTATTTGCAGAACCAGTGACATATTTTGAGTGAAACAAATCAGACTCAGAAAGATAAGTATCACATTTCTGTACTATGTGGAATCTAAAAAAGATGACAAGAAAGTAGAAAGGAAAAGTATGATCAGACAAGAGAAGGAGAAAAAGGAGGAGTAGGTGTAAGGGTAGGGAACAAGGGACATGAAAATGAATAAAAAACATTATAAACATTGAACTGCTACAGAAAAACTGTGAAACTAGGAGGGAGTGTGAGTCAAGGAGATGGGGAAAAATGATTGAAGTATGTTATATGCATATATAGATCGCTAAAATAAATGCCATTGATCTGTATAAACCAATACACATTAATAAAAATGTGGAGGAAAAAAGAAATAGTTATTACATTCGTATTAGGAAATTTGACTGAGAGATTCTGATATCTTTTCAGTGTATCAGACTCTTCTGACTGGGCAGCCCCGCCACATAAACTTCAAACCATCTCCAGCCAACATCATTTGGCAAAGGAACCTTTATAGAACAAATGGAAAGATCTAAGAGAAAGACAGGATTTTATAATAAATATCATCCACTGAGTCATGCAAAGATGAGTTTCCACCTGAGGGGCACTTGGCAACTGGGGAAAGAGTGCTATTGGCATCTAGTAAGTAGAGGCCAAGGGTGCTGTTAAATGTCCTGTGATTTATAGAACATCCACCTGTAAACAAAGAATTATCCAGCCCCAAATGTCAATGGCTCTGACCTGGAGAACCACCTTTTAAAGAAGAATAAGAAGGACGCGGTCTCAGTATTCCTAAAAGTTTTTTCAGATTATCTGTTTTACTATATTTCAGTGTTTGAAGTACTTTAAGTATCTCTAGGGCAAAATTCAACCCAGTATTATTATCACTAATACAGTCTAAATACTTTGTACAGTGTCTAAAAAATAGGGTCTCAGAAATACTTGTTAAATGCATTAATGAAAAAGATATTAAACCACTAAATATATTTCTAAACACAATAGTGTGTTGATGATTATTTAGTTTCACTTCCTTTATTTAGATCAAATTTAGACCTGCAATATTCAAAATTCTGTGACTGTGAGTCTGTTCTCAATTTTTACGAAAATAAACTCAGTCCTACCAGTCCCAGTCTTGTGCAATGGCTTATACAGTTCATTAAAATGCCGGCTGGACAAATGTTTCCTCCTATGGACAAAACAGGAAATGACTTCAGTTCCTGTAGGACCAAATGTGGTGATCTTAAAGTACTGGAATTCAGTGAATTTATTTTTTTATTTTTTTATTTTTTGGTAAATGGTTGACCAAAATACCCCCTCCCCCCACCCCCATTTCTACACGTGCTGATTTGATCTGAGCTTTTCTCCACTGCAGGCTTTGGGGAAGTGCAAGTTGTGTTTCTCAACAGAGCTAATTTGTTTCCCATTTTTGTCGGGGATTTATACTATACTCGAGTGACTTCATTTAGCCATGTGTGTGCATGAGGAGAAGTGAATTGTCACATGAACCTTCCACTTTTATTTATATGATAAGATTGTATTTAGTATTCAGAATAGGTTTAACTGGTGAGAGGGAAAAATCAGTTTGTTTATTTATTTTTTACAAAATCAAGATTTTAGTGACGAATCAAGCCATGTTTTCCTATGAGTTGAGAACAAACTTTACAGGTAACCCAGAAACCGATTTTTAAAGCATTTATAAGATATAGTAAATCTAAGATTTAGTAAAAGATTGCGAAAGTCTAAGGAAAACTCTGGATCCTCATCTTTTCCAGCCCTGTTGTCACTGTCTTCGTGACGAAACACTCCTCTCTTGCCAAGCAGTCCAGGCCTAGATCCTCGGAGATGGTGTCGATCTGCTCTTTCCCTGACACTGCACTTTACTTCTCGAGTATATCCCAACACTGTCTGCTTCCCACTTCCACCAGTGCGGGCTCCTTAGATGAAGTCGCCTCTCCCTTCTGAGCCCGTAAATGTCTCTCACCTCTTCAACTCTTGCTTTTCTATAGCAAATTCAGTACACACCGAGAGACCTTATACCAACTTGTCCTATTACTTCATTGTCCTGCTCAGAAATCCCTAAGTGCTTCCCAATATATTCAGAACCCAAACTCCTTTTCATGACCTGTATAAGACACTCTATGAACTGGCCTGGGCTGCTACTTTGTTTTTCTTACCACTGAGTCTCTTGCCCCTCCACCCTGTACCTTCACACCATCCCCAGCTTGTTTTTGATTTGGGGCCTTTGCATGTGCTATTCCTTTGCCTAGAGTGGTCTCCCCCAAGACATTTCCACCCATTATTTCCTGATGTCCTTCAGATATCAATAAAAATATTGCCTCTTCAGAGAGGCCTTTCACTTTTCTATCTTGTTTTCCTGTTAGACCTCATTATTATATGACATTTTATGTGTGTTCATCCTTTGACGCAAATTTGTGAACACCGTGTTGTTCAGTATCTTGTTCGTGGTACCTAATACCTAGATTCATGTCCACCACATAATAGATGCTCAATTACTCTCAGTTGAACCCGGCTTGACTGGAATCTTCAGTGCTGACCTCCAGGTTCATGCTTGGGATTGTCTGATACACGAGCATCCTTTCTGCAGACATGCTTTGACTCTGCCTCCTGCATGCTGATTCATACTTTTGAAAACGATTAAGCACGTGCCTTAGAGAGGCACCGTCTGCAGTTAGTACTTGCTGACTTTTGCCAAGTTACTCCAACACTGTGCTCACTAACACAATACAAAACTACTTTAAATAAAAGCTTTATACATAATAATTGATTTCATTTTCATAAATATCATTTACTGGCTGGTTATTATTAAAATAATACATATAAGCTTCAGAGAAGTTCTTGGCACCTTGTAAGCACTCAATAAACTGCAGTCATCACAGTCAATACCCTTATTCATTCATAGATTCTGTATTTGCAAATTTGCCTACTCAAAACCAATCGATACGGTGTTTTTGCAGGCATCACAAACATGTGCAGAGCATGGAAAAAGTTTGAAGTACAGATGTTCCCAGCTGAAATCAAACCCTCTTATACAGCATACTGTAAACAAGTGTGCTGATCATGATCTACTTAGTGTGGTGACATTCACATTTCCATTTTTACTTTTTGTTGGTGATTTTGCTATTTAAATTGATCTCAAGCAAGCTCCAAACCCACACCGAAATGCTGTCCAGTGTTCCAAACTTTAAGAAGATTGTGCTGAGCCTTGCGGTGAAAATCCATGTGTCAGACAAGCTTTATTCAGATATAAACTATAGTGGGCTATTGGCTGTGAGTTCAGTGATAAGGAATCAACTGTATCTCCTTCCACTATGCTCTCATCACCTTCTCCAAAAAGGGATCTTCACTCCACTCCCATTCCATTTCATTCCATCACAAATCTTCCCTCCACAAAATCTCATTGTCAGACTCACACCTCTACAATGTAACATTGTCAAACAGCTAAATAGAGGAATTGGGCCAGACATCAGGATCAGTGGCAAGGGACTCCCTCGGCTGCTTTCTGGGTGTTCGTGTCATTCTTCCCCTCTCTTTGCAGTTTTCAGTCTACATGGCAAGAAGCATGACTGCCAGTAGACATTGATTTTCACATTCTACTGCCCCAAACCAAAGAGAGACTCTCTCAGTCTTTTCTTAGGTCCACATGTTTCAAGCAAGCGGGGGTCAGGTGCTCCTTCCCTAGAGATTAGCTGCAGCTAGTGCGAGTGTGGTACTGAGACATAGTCATTCTGGCTATAACTCTGTGGGTGACACAGAGCTGCACCTGCTGATCCAGAAGCCACTAGTCATGTGTGGCTATTTATGTTTAAATAAAAATTTAAAGTGAATAAAATCTAGAAACTCATTGGCCACATTAGTCACATTTCAACTGTTCAATAGCCACACAGAGCAAGTGGCCACACTAATGGACAGCACAGATACAAGCATGTCCACCATCTGCAAAAGTTCTGTTGGATGATGCTGCTACAGGGGAGAGACATTTCCCAGAACCGAAGTGCAGGGTTTGAGGGGTGTTTCTAGGCAGATGAATCGATGGCTGTCTCCAACATCTCTGCAATCGTTCATAAAAACTGGCCCAGTCCCCTTGAGACAATTTCTTCTCTGGCACTCAGAATCTTTTATACTCTTGAATTTCTCAGTGATCCTTTTCTTCTCAATCTCCGCCCTTCCCTGGGCATCTTGGACACCACACCTGTGGCTTTTAATAGCCACACGTTGATTCCCAAATTTACATCTCATCTTCAGGCTCCTCTTCTGAGCTCCATACCACAGACCTAACTGCCTACTTACGTCTCCATGTGGGTATCAAAGGCAACCAGGCATTACTATCTAACAAATCTACCCCATATCTCCTAGTCCTGTTACTCCATCTCAAAACACCGCAGCCCTATCTTGGGTTTCCCTAATCTCACCACATTTTCTCCAATCTAATGCCATTCCTTCCTGTCACACTCCTCTCGACATTGATTTGCCTTTCCGTTCCCACTGCAGAGTCATCTTCTCAAGGAATCCCTCCCTCTCCCCTGTACTGGATTCTACCTTTACTTTCATGCCACATTATGATTTTGATTTTTGGAAATGTAATAGATTATTTTTGCAATTCTACCATATTTACCCTCCCTCCTCTGGATCAATAAGGGCAAGAAACACATCTGTATTATTCTGTGAATCTACTGTGTGCAACATGGGCCTGGGCACTTAACCACCCTCAGTAACTGTGGCACTTACTAAAGTTTTGAGTACATTTTTGTGAGCTTTATAAACCCATCTTTCTCCTCTTGTCTTTGGCTATAGATGTCTTCCTGGTCTGTCCTTATCTTTTCATCACTGCAGCTTTGCCACTATCAGGATGACTCCTAGTCAGTATTACAAGCCCTGGCTCCTCTCCCGAGACATGTGCTCTCAAAACTAACCTCCTTCCTGCCGCCCTGGGCTTCCCAGGAGAGTGCTCTGGAATTCTAACTCACATGACTCCTTCTTCCAGGACAGCCCAAGCCAGCACTCTCCTCCCCACCCTATCACTGAGACCTCGGAATTCTTCTGTTAGCCTTTCTTGCAGTTCTAGTTCGTGCAAACTGCACTTCACAGACATTTGCAGTACGCAGCCTGTACAATCACAGGGGACACACATCCCTTCCTGTCTCAAAAGGCTCACTTGTATTTATTGTCTCCCGTCTAGTACTTCAAGGAGCCCTATCTGTAATTTACATTCTGGCCCTGAATCCTCTCGCAGCTTGCTATTTTCCAAAATGCAGAATCAGATCATTGTTCTGCTGGAAGAGACTGATAAAACACTTTACATCTCAGGTTTTATAAAGAAGGAAACGTGGGGCCAGAAATTGGCAAACTAGTCATTATGCTCAAGGCTTTCTCACTTTCTACCTCACCCTGTGACACTGAAAGCCCCTGTGGCTTCTTCTCCTAAGTGTGAAAGACTAAACTCCTTTGCTACCATCTAGGCAAGATGGTGAAAGGTGCTTACCAGTCTTTCCAGTTGCTACCAATGTTCTGATACAGATTCTTTCTTTACTGTCACTTTACTCCATATTTTTGAACTGAAATTATTTAAATTTATTCTCTGTATTCACCTTACGCATTTTATTGAGGTATCTTTATGCTTTCTGTTTGTCCCACCCAGAATACCCTTTTCTGATTTTATCTTCTTTGCAGATCTGATCTGTGTTTTGAACCCCAAAGCATGTCTTTATACAGTGCCTAAAACACAGTGGCCATGAATGCATTTGTTGGTGAATAAATGAACAAACACAATATTTTAGTCAGCTTCCTCCATATTAAACGTGGCTAAATTTCTTTTGATAGACATCAATAAGCATCTACCATCATATTCTGAAGTCTGCATAAAAATGGACAATATTTGAAATATTTATAGGAAGTGTGCCACTCTCAATAAGCAGTGATTTCTTAAAACAGGTGAAGATGGGTGGGTAGAGGCCAGTGAGAAAAGAAAGAAGTATGAGAATCACAGGGAGAGAAGGAAAGCCTAGGAACAAACTAGAATGTGGAAAAGAAAATATTCATACTATAGCTTCCTCCAAAGAGACAAGTTAGGAAACAGTCTGGAGATTTTCATTCTGGAAGGAGACTTTGCATTGCAGGTATGATTTAAAATGTAAATCGATCCAAGAATGACTTCAACGTTTGGTTTCTGGATACAGAATCTGGCAAACGATATCCAACATCTTAAAATAATTAGAAAGCCAAATGATTTTGTAAGAAAATGAAGATTTCTTGGCACATAACTTGTTACGTTGATTATATTAATTGTCTGTCATGACGGACTTAGCTCCACTCTCTTCTACTGTGAACCGTTAAAGTGTTTGTAGATATCTCCATTGAAGTGAAATTTAAATATATATATATGTATACATATAAATTTTCAAAATCTGGAATTATAACTTGAACATCAAGAAAATGCCTTGTGTTAAGCAATTACTTATCCATTGATGTCCAACTATTTTATTTAAACTGTCCCAGAGTGCCATGTTAAGTTTGGAGGCCAGTGTAGTCTTTAACTTGATCTTTAAACACAACAGAATTTGAGTAAATGTCAATAAAATCATTGAATTATAAATACTATATCTTCCAGCATATTTGATCAGGGATGTCAATAAACAAAAATGTATTTCCTAGGATTTGAGGCATGAATACTAACCTATGAATTTTAATTTAAGGTTTTACCAGAGAACCCTAGGAGAGTATGAAACCATTTGGATATCCATTGAATTATTCTTGGAGTAAAACTGGACACATTCACATTTTAGGAAATGAAATAAAATGCTTATGTTTGTGCATTAAAATGCTGTTTATCTACAGTTATAATTTTTCACATAAAAGCCCAATCTGAATTAACTCTTAGCACAGACTTGTTCAATTCTTTCCCCACCCCTCCCTCCCACTCTGACTCACAGGTTAACTGGTATTTCTGATGGTAAAATTAATCCTTACTGGGGGGACATATATATATTTATACTCACATTCTCCAAACAACATCAAACCACTAAAGTTGCAGTTTCCCATAACACTCTGTAACTGTTATCCCATCTCCTGTAGGATGTTAATAAAGACTGAACTAAAAACAAAGGCAAAAATTTTTGCAAGTAGAAGACCTCTCTTTAAGCTCTATGTTCTTTTACACATCATATACCAAATGCTACAGAAGTGTAGCTACTAACTTGTCTCCTTTAGCTGGCATCCCTAACCCACCAGCTGGGGCATATACCTGGAGGGGAAAAAGGAAAATGCAGCTGTGATGTTGAAGATTTCAGGCTCCTAGAAAGAGAGCAGATAGAAACTCTCTTAGGTAGGCAGTGTCAGAGGAGAGGGTGATTCATTAGGAGGCCTGTGGGGAAAAAGACAAATGGAGAAGTCAACAACAGCAGCAGCAGCAGCAGCAGCAGCAGCAAGACAATAAAACCCAAGTTGCATCTCACTCTGTGGCTCCAAGACAGGCACACAGTAGGTGGGAGCAGGTGTTCCCTCTTTCAGCCATAATAAAATGGAACCCTCAGAAATCACCCAATCTTGTCATTCCAAAGTTATGTGCATTTGTAAAAATATGTTTGAAACACTGTATACTTTTTAAAACCTCAAGTTAGTACTAAATAATGAAGTAGCTTTGTTCAAAAGCAATATTTATTTTTCATGAAGATAAGAGGCATATTACATTTACTACAGAAAACACTATGAGAGGAAAAAGCTGCATGTTACCAATATGATAAAAACACATAAAAACTCTACTTATGAAAGTGTCCTGCCCTATAAGAACATATTGAATGAAAGGCATTATTCCAGGTGAGCAAACCGTACAATGTGGATTTATTAGGGTTTGTTTTGAAATGTAATTTGTACAGCGAACTTTTTACTCCTTTGGTGGCAGTGAAACTGAGTTATTGGCTAATGTTGGACGCATGATACATAACAGACAACCGAAGGAGAAGTTTTAATAAAACACTCAGGGAAGAAAACAAAAAGTGAGTGAATACGTCTGCGTACATTCTAGCTAATAAACACAAAGTACAGCTGGGGCTTTAACTGAAAACCATCCTGGTTATTGCAGCTTGGAAGGTCTATTGAAAATTGAGTAGAACACGCTAAACTTTCATATTTACAGCTATGATATGAGCCGCAAAAGCTAGAGTGAATGATGTAACATACAGTTTGGTTTTGGTACAGGAAGCTGATGTTTTCACAGGAAACTTGCAAGTGGTCATGAAGGGGAAGAGTGGTTCCTGGTCACTAGTGTTTGCCTGGGCTATTTCTAATTGCAGGCTAAGATCTGGGGGGACTGAACAATAGAATGTTTGATTTTAACACTCAGTCCCTGAGTAAAAACACCGGATACTTTTAAGGAAGTTCTAGAAGGTAAGTATGTTTTGCAGCTCAGAGTGCTGAGAAGAAATAAGCTATTTAAGGATAATTGAGAACTTGGATCTACCATGATGCTTAGAAATCCAAGTGTACGCAGGTCAACCCATTTGACACCACTCATCTTAACTGGCCCTGTCACATCACCTACCCTTCAGACAAACAGGCTGTGGTTAGTACAGCCCTGGAATCATGGGAAAAATCAGCTCTCCTTTTCACTTTCAAGGCAGGAAGGAAAATGTAGCTCCCTGTGAACAGCCCTGAGCTATCTTGATTTCGGTGTTCCCTCTCATGTGTCTGGCTTCAGAGCGTAATGAATCACTTCCCACTCCTGGAGTCAGTCTCTTTAACACAGACAGGAAGGAGCCAGGAAGGAAAATTGACTTTAAATACCAACAGCCAATGCAAACACAGCTCTCCAGTGGGAGAGTGGGCCCAAATGTGGCTCCTGTAATTCATGGTCAGCTCCTTGGGACACATTTCACAGACTGGCAAAGAACAAGACTTAGATGTGGTTTCACCTGGTTCAGAAACAGGAATTGAGAATGGTGAAAGAATATATGACTTACATCAACAAAACTTGGTGGTTTTATTAATGCAGAAAGCTTTTAGGCTATAAATAATCCATGGTGGCCTGCCAAATATAAAACGCCACTGTAAATCCATATATATATATTGAAGAGACAGGAACACAAAGGCAAAATACACAAAATAATTGAAACAGTTTGTGGAGTTCAAATCTAGTATTAAATATAGATTTGGTAACTAATTCGATAACTAATTTCCAGTTCTGTCAATATTTCAATGCTTCCTTTTTTGACTTTCAACTTCCCAAATCTTTCAAAGAACACCATTTTAAGAGGCTCACACACAATTCCCATGCCATTCCTGAAATGATTTGCTTTCGCAGAGGAGTTCTTGGAAAGAAAGAAAGGAAAAAAACCCCCAAAGCATTATACTACCACTTATAAATTGTCTCTTGAAGGATTATAACAATCCTCTGAGCATTTTTTTTTGAGATTGGTATTAAATGAAATAAGATGCCACAGCAAAATGCATACAAACACTACTTACTGAGTTGATTTTTAAAGCTCTCATATTATTATGGCCTGGTTTGGGAGCAAGTCATCATGGACCCCTGTGATAAGTTTGTAGTGCATCTCATGGGAAAAATGGCTAGGTACTTGCCTTTTTCTCAGAAACCGTAATTTTTCTACTTTGTAACTAAGGCATATTCATAATAAAGCTCATCTTCCGGCTTTTCATGTACAAGATACTTTCTTTAAGAGAGTAAGATTCAAAATGGTTTGTGATTCAAAATTTAAAAATAGATTCCTCCTCCGAATTTCCAAGACATGGTTCATAGACTTGTCTTGACACATTCCTTATTTTGGCAAAATATTAAGAGTCTAAATAATTTAGCCATATGTAAGCTCTGGCATACCTGGTTGTATACACTGAATAAACCATTTAATCTATTTACACATAGACGTAGACACAGAGGTACCTGTGTGTACACACGTATATCGTCATACACTGTTATTAAATGCAGTCCTACACTCTTGGATATAAAAGTTGATGATGCACTGTTCTACGTGCCGAGGCACTAACAAAGCGAGGCTGACTTAGTAACCACTTGCATTCGTTGCATTGCAGGTTAGTACGGCACTAAGTTCAGTTTCTGGGGGAGAAAAGGGTCCCTCACTACATCCTCCTTAAACTAAAGCTCCTTTCATGCTTAATATAAGTATGTGCATACTCTTTTATCGAGGTGGTCTTGAACCACAGACACAGTCACATCGTTCGTGGTGATCCAGCTGGATGTCAACGAGAGCCATGTTCTTAGCTTTACCCCGCTTTTTGAAGTGGCCGGGCTCGAACTTTAACACCTGAAACAAGAAGCATCATTCTGGTTAGTGAAGTGTTAGACCTTAATTCATCTACGTGGCACTTATTCCCTTTCTGATAACTGGTTCTTCTTCCTTTGAGAACCCAACAAAAGCTACGGGCTTGCTATTACGATGCGCGCACACAGACTTATTCTTTTTATAATCACAGACTCCCCAAAGTGCAGGATTTCACTCATCCGAGTGGTGTCCCTGCATCACCTACCTGCAACACCCGGTGACCTCAGGCACCTGAGCAGATATTGACCGTTTTCTAAGGACCTGATCTGTGGTGAGTGCTATCTCAAATACGTCATTATTCTTCTGACCAAAGCGTGTGTTACAGATGAACATAATACTGAGCATATTATCACCACAGAGAGCACAATGAACACGGTATTAGCATAATATGTGGTATGAGTACAGACAAATTTTTCCCTGAGGTTAGTAGTGGCCATAAATCAATGATAATATGCTCATGGTCTTACATATTTGTGAAGATGTAATACCTTTTACAATTTAAAATAGGTCAGGCTCCACTAGAATCTTTATGCATTAATAGGTATGCATCAGTGCACCATGGTTTTAATCAATAAGTATATCTTTAATTTTTTAAATGAATAAATTTAAATACAATTCCTTAAATTAGCAGTTTAAATAGAAACTAACCCTTCTTCCTTGCTGTGGTCTTCAATCAGTCAAACATTATCTCAAGGATAAACACTTGGTAAAATTACATACTTATTTTTGTATACAGTTGGTTTAAATCTTTTATGTCTTTATGTTTCAATTGGCCTTTTCATTTTATTTTGTTCTATTTTCCTCTGAGACCCTAAACTCCATCACAGTACCTACAAAATAGTATGCAGCATTTTACATTTCCATAGAATTTTCACAGATATTACAATTTCGCTTTCAGATAAATGTTATCACATAGTGGAGAAGGTATCATTCCACCCATTTTACAGATTGGACAACTGAGGCTCTCAAAGAGGAGTAGTAGCTGTTCCAGGGTCTTCCAGTGATGTGGACCTTGGGCCAGGACTTTGCTCACTAGATTCTGTGCCTGCAATTTCCTTTTGTTTCTTAAGGGTGTATCTGGCCCAAATGGCCCAAATGTGAAGTGCAATGAGAATCTATTAATGGTTTCCATGGTATAATTTAGTCCTAGATGATATTTAGGTGCAAAAAAATCTTGTTTTGATGTCTGCATAACTTTTCATGGCATCCCCACAATTCTTTACTATGGTTTGTACACTCAGCCAGTTTCTCATCCTTACAATGAATAAAATCTTAAGCAAAACAAAACTATCTACTAGAAAATAATATGCCCAGAGTCCTTTGCACTCGTGTAGCCTAGTATGCCCATTCTGCTAGCATTTAGCCAAGCTTTTCCATAGGAGTTCCAGTCAGGCAGAGAATAAATCACTGCATTGCTTTCAATGTTGATTCAATCTAGGGATCTGAAGTTTGAGTCAAAAAAATTGCGAGAACAACATTGGAAGAAAGAAACAGAACATTTAAGAAAGTTCATGAGAGAGACACAAAGACCCAAAGTATGTGTTACTGGTAAAGTTAGTCCAAATGCCAGTTTTCATAGCTATTTTTATCATTCATCTTATGCAACTACACAGCACTTAAGATATGCTATCATGCACTTCCACGTGACTCATTGTGTGTTCTCTCTATTGACTGGATTGTAAGAGCTTGAAGGGTAAGACAGTAAAAACTGAGGGCTTACTAGACAACAGAACCGGTGTGAGCGGTGCCACAAACATTAAATTACTTGGACTTCACTGCAGCAGGATGGGATAAAATACGTTCTAATTTAGTTCACAGATTCAGGAGAGAGATTAAGTTATTTGCACAAGATCATGGAGCCAGGATATGGTAGAACCAGAATTTGACTCTACATGACTGAGGCCATCCCCTTACCCGTGTAATCTTGTTTGTACCTCTCAACAGCACGGTGGGAAGACAGTAGCTGCCAAAGCGTTGCATCCAACTAAACATGATGACCAAAACAAAGTGGTCCATGTTATACACAAATTTTAATCCTCTCACAATTTGGAAACAAAATTGAAAATATTGAGAGCAGTGTTGCAGTAACATTTGTCTTTTTCTGCTTCCACGTTTTCTCCTTCTGGGTATTTACGGAAAATAAAAGATGTTGCTTCTCAGTGAAAAAATAGGTGACCAAAGCAATGGCTAAAGAATGTATTATATTTTGGAGTATTAAATAGGTCTCCTCATGATTAATATAACTCCATATTTGGTAAGAATGTTTTGCAGGAGACCGGACCTCTATAGCTTCGCCAAGAATTTCTCCAATATGTTAGTCACTGTCAGCCCAGGCTATCTTCACATGAACTAGGTTTGGGGGCCAGAGAGTATGGGAAGGGAAATGATTGCTAAGAAGCTGAGCGTGTGATAGATATTCTTCCTTTGAAGAAAACCATTACCGATGCCTAATAATTTGTGATGACTGGCACCTGTAAAATCAGTACTCTGTTGATTTGCTTTCTCATTTTTTGGCAAACAAAAGTGAGTGCTTTGGGATAAGAGGAAAGGCTGGGCAGGTTTTCTAACTGGTCTTTTGATTGTTCAGGGATTTTCCCTGTGTTTTATATTAAGCAACACAAGCGCAGCATATATGTATTTCACTGATAAGAAGAGAAAATGAATTGGCAGACACTTTTCCCAGACAGGACAGGAAAGCACTATTTGAACAAAGTAGACACTGGACTGCTTCACCAGCTGATCACAGCACTGATGCTCAAAGCTTTCAGACCACATAATAGTCTCAGGTTCAGGCACACAGCACTGAAAGCAGGTAGAAAGCAAAGCCGATTTGAGAGAGCAAAGAAAGTTAAAAGAAAAATGAAAAGCTTTATCAGAAAAAGCAAACTGGCAGGTTATAGTTTATCTGGTCACCTTTAAAGGGAGGGAAGCATTGAATGAATTACAGCAGATGGAGGAAACTTGCTAATAGGTACCATCACAAAATGCTTTCCTATCTTCCAAGCTCTGATTCGCAGCTGCAAACACACACATGAAAGTAAAAATCCACTGACGGGTAGCCAGGCATTTCTTAGCACCTATGGGTGAAATGGGAATCTTGACTCTTCCACTCCCTGGAAAACCACAGGAAGCCAGGAAGAACTGACATTCATTAAATGAGAGGGACTGAGCCATCACTGGCTTTTATATCACTATACAAAATCAAAGATGCTCAGTTTGCAAATTACCATATCATGAAAGATATTTAACTATAGTTAGTTGCCGTGTTGCCAATAAAGCAATGAATGAATCATTGCCATAAAGCGATTACACCAATAAAACAATACCGGGCAGAAAAGCTGTCTACTGAGTTGGGTTCTTGTTTATTGGGAATATAAAAAAAGGTTGTTATGGCCTTGTAACAGTTGCTAAATTAATGGCTGACATAGGAACATAAGTACATATTTCAGGGCACAGGCATTGTATAAACCTGAGTCATTAAGAGTTTATTTAAGATTTACCCAACTTCTAAAGCAGGCAGTATTCAATGCATACACAGAGTTTCTCAAGAAAGAAAAAGCTTCTAATTTTTGCTTCCATTTTGACTTCTTTTGTGTGTAAAGACCATGGAAAATGTACACAGAATCAAGATTTTTGGATGACAGTGAATTATGCTGAAACCTAAGTGACTACAAGAAAAATATTTAGATAACATTTTCCGCGTGGGTAGCTACTCAACCTGCCTGTAATAGCCACAGTGGAGGCTGAGCATTGAATTGAAAGGATTGATACCAACTCCTGACACAGTTCTCAAAGGAAAGACATAAATGACAAACAGTTTAGCAATGTTACACTGAGAAGTTTGTGGGTAACAAAAGGGTGGGTTTCAATATGGGCTTTTAAATGCTCATGGACTTCAAAAATCTTGACATCTGTGGATATTTATTTGTAACAGAGGTCTTCTATGAGCACTCTGGGGCCACTGTGGGTATTTAGCTGCAGCATATATTTAGCCGCAGCCCCCTCTTCATAGAACGAAGCAGTGGAATGATTTTGACAGCATTTAGAGGATCAGTGATGACATATTCAGCCTTCTCATTGCAAAAAACACACTGGAAGCCTCGCTGGGGACCAAATTCCAGAACATGGTATTAGTGTTAGGTATCACTCACGACACAAATGAGCCTTGTCTGCCTGGGGAATGCCTTGCTCCCTAGCAGGTGTGCTAAACTTTGGCCAGACAGCCTGATGTGGAGCTGGATTGAGAGGGAAAGAAGATGGAGTACTCAAATGGAGAGTCATTTCACGTGACGAAGTGAGTCATCAAGGCTGAAGGGTGGTCGGAGCCGAGGAAGCCAGACCAACAATTCTACCCACACCCGTCTTGGACTTCACGGTATTTGGATGCTTTCATTCACCTAATATCCTCATGTGGTAAGAAGAAGAAGTGTTTTCATTGCCACTGTGATGACGAGTAAATTAACTTTTTATAAGCAGTCTATAAACATGAACTGTTCGAATCATATCTTTATTCTTTTGCATTTGCCTCGCACTTCAATCACCCACCTGTTCGTATTTCTTACACAATTTCAGTAAGATAAATTTTGAAGTGGAGGATGCAGTGTAACAGTTAGTGGATATCATGTAACTTCAGGTCTTCCTGGGAAGTCAACCTTGTAGTTTATTGTGTGGATGAACTGAGGAGTGCTGTGGGCAGCGGGTCGGGGCTGCCCTCAGCTGTCTCCCTGCACGTGGCAGACTTAAACGAGAATCTTCTCTTTCAGCTCTGTGACTTTCTGGTTCTGTTGCCCTTGCTCTCATTAGGAAAACACAGGAAAGGCCTGTCTCATGGTCTTACTCAAAGGTAAGAAGCAAGAAGTCTCTCTATAAGCTCTAGAAATTCTGTTTCCAGAAAAACAGGAGAAAAAAACTTTTCTTGACTTTTGTTATGGTTGGTTATAATCTTGACTCAAAATGTCACTACTTTCTGCCGTAGAATACACATTCCCTAAACAAAATTTATTTTCTCTCTTTGGTCTCACTTTGTAATATTAGGTAAATTTTTCAACAGTGGATGTTTCAACAGTGTAAAATCTTACGAGTACTTTGTTTTTAATATCTGAAGTCTGCAGCTCAGACTTAGTGTAATGTTGCTGAATAACTTGCCATTCATATCATTCATATCTTACTGAGCATTGGTCCCTCCGACTTGATAGTGGTCCTTCCATTGATTGTCATACACTGTATTATTTTAACCTTATGCTTCATACATAAATGCTAACACACGCCTGCTAGATTTTAACTTAATAGAACACAAAGTTTTAATATAAAATTAACATTAAAATAAAAAGAATCATCTAAAATCATTTCTTCCATTTTATCCAGAGACAAGAATAAAACTAGATGCTGAAATGTATTAGAAGGTCTTCTAGGCAGGTGCTGGCCGGTACAGTGGCCACTGGGCCACGTGTGGCCGTTTACATTTCAATTAGTTAAGACTAAATACATTTTAAAAATTCAGTTTCTCATTGTGTTATGCCTGATGGACAACCTATTGCTAGTGACTGCCGTGTGGGACAGTGCAGATATGAGATGTTCCCGGCACTGAAGTGAGTCTACCCAACAGTACGGGTGGGCAGGTCAGCATTATGACAGAATATGAGAGGAAAATTAACTTCTGCTTTTCTCCCTGCTCTTTCCTAACTTTTTGGCTGTGGACTGAAGAGATATAGTTTGGGGACCAAATGATGAGAAACAGAAGGTATTAATGTAACATTCACCATATTTATAGGGAAAAATCCTTTTCCTGTTCGCTATGCATTACCCAGAGAAGAAATGAGCTGAAATAATAGTATTTTCTAATTGTCTATAGAGTATGATTTCTAGAACCCTCCATTAAAAAGAAATCACTGCCAGAAATATCTTTCAAACAGTAGAAGGAATTTTAAAGGTTACTCTCACCTTCCCCTCATTGTTCTCCTCTATGAGACAAAATTTTGGAAGAATTTTCTGACTTTCCCCTGCAGTGGGACGAAAGGCCCTCCTGTGAGATGTGCCCTCCCTGTGCCCGGAAGAAAGGAGTATTGTTGTCTTTGAAGATAAAGGAACAACAGAGAAGACTTATTTATTTTCATTGGCTCATATCTTAATTCTCCACGACGACCCACAACTTATGAAACCTACTACACAAAAAGACTTGGGATGAACTGTTGTGGGAAGCTTCCATTTCCTTAAGAAGGTGTCATATAGAACTTAAATAAATTTGTATTTTTTTCTCTTGCTCATATGTTTATTGCTACAGTGGCCTCAGTCGTGAGCATAGAATAAATATAAGGAAAGGTGTACCTATATATGCCAAGAGGCATAGAACGATTGTTAGGAAAAAGGAGCAATACTTGACAGGGAACTTACACACTTTTAAGTATATGAAATAATACTGCCTTGCAGCACAAAGTCAAATCTCTATCGGAGAAGTGGCATGACCTATGGAAGGGGCATTTCATTAGAAGCTTCCTAATTTTTCAAGTTTTAATGCCTTAATATTGCACAATGAAAAATGTCTAGTAGATCATGAATGCTTGCTATGTGACAAGTTCTCTTTATTCCCTTAAGGGCGTCATCTCTCACAGAAACTCATTTCACATCTCATCAGTTGCAACCATTTGCTGGGGAAACTGCCTTTTCATTTCTCAGAAGCAAGAATACAAAAAGAGAACTAATAAAATAAAAGACTAGAGTTTTCCCTAATGAGACTAAGCTCAAGCAACTCGCATTTCTGGAAACAAAATCAGTTTTCTGCTATTTTCCACAGGGCTCTTGACAGTGATAATTGTGACACATTTCAAGGGTATTTTCGGAGCCCAGGGGAATATGACAGAAGTACGTGTGCCAGGTATGCAGTTACTGACTAGGTGATTGATGCTGTTTTCTCCTTTGTCCAGAGCTTGGCAGAGTGATTTTGTATAGAGGTCTGCAGAGCCCTAGAAATAAAAATATTATGACGTGTTTTAAAGGGATCTTTGAGAGTGTACTTTCAAAAGGATGCCTGCATTTTGGATCACTCATGACTGAACAAAGAGATCAAAGGTTTCCTCTCTAGGTCTTAATTGTGAACAACAACTTACAGGTAACTGTTATTGTATACAGAGATAAGAAAAGAACTAAGAAAAAGAGAATAGCCAGGCCCTTCAGGTTTCTTCAGAACTAACGGTCTAGGAGGCAAGAATTCTTTTGGGTGTGTAATGGACTCTGCTGTTTCCATGATCCAGCATTTTAAAGTTCAAGCTGAAACTTCTGTCTGAGCACAGGGTCAAGATAAAAATAAAGGACTCCACAAAAACATCAAAGGCCTAAATTTGAATGTTCTTCCTCACAGTTATTATTAGGTGGAGATTTTAAGTTATTTTAACTCTAACTTGATTATTGCATTCTGCATTTATCCTCGGGGTCTGACAAACATTACCAAATTCAGACTCTTAAATGTGAAGGACAGCATCCAATCTAGAGTTCATCAGTTCACATAAAAATAAAACACAATGCACACAGACGATAGAATTCTCTAGATATGAGAACTTTTTGTCTTCCTTTTGAAAACAGTGGGGTGGTGTAAGCAATTCTCATGACTACAAAGTATATTTTATGTAGGTCTATAATAATACATCTCCCCTGTCTAAGGTAAATATGGCTACTGTGGTATCACCTTCTCAGATTGAAAACATCAGTTATGATGTACCCATTTTTGATTAGCTTGGCAGTAACCTCTTTACTTATTAATCCTGTATTAGTTTCAGGATAAAAACAGACAAACAAACATAACTAAAGCCAAAAGCTTTCCCCCAAAGTCAGTTTTACAAAGCTGAGGATGATACTGAGAGAGAACTATCTACCTATCCCTTTGTCTTGTTGGATACGTATGGAATATTTGCTTCATATTTTAAGTTATATTTATAAGTGTATTTCTGTATGATGTTTCACACCTTACGACATGCATATATCATGGACCTTATTTTATTTTTTCTGCAGAACAACCCTAGAAGGAGTTACCTGGTATAATTTCTTAGTCCTTTTTCACATATGTGAAAACTAAGTTTCTAAACTTCATTGACTGGTAAATGTTCCCACAATCAGGAATTAATTAGAGCTGTTATCAATGTCAGGAACAGTTCTAAGTCCTCTTAATTCTATTGTTTCTTTTATTCTCAATAAGGTATTTCTAGGGATAAGAACTCGGACTCCAGAGCCATTTGAGGTTCTGGTCTTGGCTCTGTGATTTACTGACTGTCTCACTGGTTGACTTACTGGTCCTTGTAGGCCTTAGATTATTCACCTACAAAAACAATGAAAAGGACCCCCCCTATTTTACAGCACTGTTCACAATGGCTGCTATTGAAGTATCCAGTCATACTCATGCTGGTTGGCTATTATGAAAAGTTACTGTCTTTAAATTTTTCCCTCTACTTTTATATTTGGTTTCTTTTTGCATAATCTAAGGACTATTTCCCCCAGTACTAATATTTAGGAAAAGCAAGCAAATTAGAAAAATAAACACAATACTTTCATATTTAGACAAAGAAAATGTCTCTGACAATTTATATGCTGTTTACTATGCTTTATTTTTTAATAATTGAATTGAATTAATATTTAGCTCTTAGCATTTTTTCTTACAAAAACCTGAATTTTTTAAGTCATATCCTATAAAAATGGATATTATCACCTTTCTACAAGGAAGCCAAGTACTCTCTGAAGTTATTACATTGTACATGTGATTATCTATTCTAACAAAGTTTTTCCAAACCAAATGATATGTCTTGAGAATTAGAAAAAGCAGCCCCTTCTGCAGGATGGAATTAGCCTCTGTCCAGGGCACTTGGCTTGGCAATCCCAGCTTGCAAGAATTTTAGCTCCAACCATCCTCGTGGCTGGGCAACCACATTCAGGGTCACTGTCTTCCAGTTACCTCAAAGTTACAGAACTGACTCAGAAAAAAGCTAAGGGCAACATCAGAAAAAGAAATTTGAGAGTGACGTACCTCGTGGTACTTTTTCACGGTTTTCCCTGAGCTGCACGTGCAGGACTTCCAGTTGGCAATCCCACAGCCACAGTTTCCTCCACAGCGCTGCACCAGGAGGCAGCGCGGAAAGAAGACCGCATTGGCCAGCTTCAGCTCCTCTCTGAGATTGACGGAGTAATTCCTGGGGGTGCAACTGTAACGCTTGACGTCATCATTGAGTCTGTCCAGGTCAACTGTGAGCAAACACAAGGACTGTGTAAGCAAACTCACCCTGGTAAGCAAAATCCTCATTTTGTGTTCTGTTCAGGGGATGGCGTGGGGAGATTCTGTAAGGACAATCTTAACTCAGGGTTAAATCTGTCTTTGGGTACTCACAGTGGAGAACCTAATTTCTCTTTGATCTTTTCCGCCCTCCAAAAATAACAATAAAAACGAAACAAAACTCTTGACTAAAATCTGGATTGTGGTTCAGATTTCCTGGTAACTGTTTTTAGTGTAAAAATTTTTTTCAGATGAAAGAAAATAAAACATTTGACAGTTTAAAATATATGCCTTTATCTTTAAAAACAGAAAATAAATTATTTCTTGATTCTAAGTAAATTCTGAGTCTAAGTCTAATTTGAGATATACTGAGGGACCCATTAGGAATGAACACTGTAAAGTGTGTACCTGGTAATAAAATTATTAGAAATTAATGTGAAGAAGAAAGAGGTTTCAACTTCATTTTAAATCCAAAGTCAGCCGAAATGTTGAAGGAAATGATGTTCTGTCGTGAACATGGTGTATATTTGTGCGCTGGGTTCTAGACGGCAGTATAGCATAGTGGTTAAGTGCTTGGGCTCTGCAGTAAAACTACAGCTTTATCAGCATATTGTGCCTCCTTTCAGTTGGAAAGTTATTTAATGGCTCTGAGCCTCTGCTTTCTCATCTATAACATATAAATATTTGAAGGGTTGAATAGAATGTGCCTGGTACTCAATTAATGCTGGATGTTATCATTTATCTTGTTTCATTTGATTTTCTTCATCATTAAAGTCAATGGTTAAAATTTAAAAAAAAAAATCAGGTCTTCCTATTTCTTTTTTAGCCACCTCTCTATGTAAATGTTTTTCAAGAGTATGGTTAATAGGTCTACTTTTAAAAGTCTTAATAAACTTTAAAATCCAAGGAATAAAATTTTACTTGAGTTAAATTTGTGTGGTTGCAATAGGTAAATTATATTTTAAATAGTGTTCTCCAAATCTACCGAGTCATCCATTCATTTGGCATTCAGATTCTGACTGCTGTGCACATACACGGGTATCTTCTTCTCACCAGAATGTCAACAGAAGGAAGCTCTTTTGTCCGCCCAGATGCCACTACCACATTCTGCTGAGCTTCCCTGTGTACCAGCGAGGCCACCACGGGAGGGATCCTACAAACGCTGGACAGCATATCTATCACCGTGCTTATCCTGGACTATAGCTCCAGTGTCTTAGTCATAGACAAAACCTGCTTGAGGAGTGGTCCTGGGGGTCGGAGGCCAAAGGCCAAGGATGAGGCCAGCAGAATGCCTCTAAGAGCAAAGGAAGGAAAAGAAAGCACAAGTATGGCCTAAGTGTCTATTAACCCCGTAAAGTCAGCTAATTTCATTGAGTCTAAGAAAGAGATCAGCCATAGGGACAAATGACCTTTTGAATAAAAAATTAAATGGCAGGTGGCTTGATGTCCTACGCTGAGTGCATTTTCAGATGTGCAACTATGCTTTGACTCTCAAGGGCAGGATTTATCCCTAACTGTTAAATGCTGAGCTGGGACACTGTGAGGACTGAACAAATGCTAATCGCTCTGCATAATTTATTGCTGTTTTTTCTTCCTTTGTAAAGACATGTCATAAGTTTAGCTACAATCAATTCAGATTTAAATTGAATGAACTCTGTCTTGGGAAAGGAACCATTTTATTGCTGCTGAAGCCCTGAAAATAACTGCAAGCAAAGCAGAAAGGATTACATAAATGGATTAAGAAGAGCAGCAATCATCCATTACAAGTGTCACTTTGAGATAAATACTGATGCTGTCCTGTGCATTACCAGACTTGTGGACAGGGCTAATGCAGAGGGCCAAATATGCTGCCTATCATAACGAGAATGCACTTGTCCAACATGGACAAACAAAGGAGCACAATTAGCAAAAAGGGTTCACAATACATGGGAAGGCAGAGGGGGCAGGAAGGAGTTACCAGCGCTGTTTTAATTTTTGTTCAGCTTCCTGCTAGGCACTGCACACAGGACAACATTTAGTTGTTCCCTACCCTTTCAAAGGAGGCATTGTTTAACTAAGGTGAATTGTAAATGGTAAAACTAGAATTAAAGTTTTTCAGGCCAGTGGTTGAAAAACAAAGACCAACATTGCTGGGGCTATATCAAGATTTGCTACAGATAAACTGAAGTTGGAGCAATGAATGGCCACATCCCCATCTCCAGGAGGTATCTAAGCCAAACTACAGTGTGCTTTCTTACATGAATTTAGCTAAATTCCAAGGTACCCTCCATAAGCCTGAACAAGGCACATGGGCCTCATTTCCCTTGAAAACACACTCCTCACTTTGTACAAGGCTTTTGCTGAGGAGCACCAGTGACTGCTGTTTCTTACCTGCCAGCTTTATGCATCAGTTCACTGATGTGACTAGGGACTGTGGCCTACTGTGACTGCTGGAGAACCCAGCTGCCCTTCTTATCGTGGGATTGACACCACTGAGGAACTCAGTGTGGAGCTAGAACTGAAAGGTTCTTCTGACTGGATGAAAATAACTTCAAGGCATGACTAGACTTTCTGCAGGGATACTGAGTTTCTAGTCAAAGAAGACAGACGAGGCAGCATAGCAGAGCAGGGAGCCAGACAAAGGCTGACCAACAGTTAAGGCTCCTGGACCTGCAGCTGGAACAAGAACACTGTTGTGAGCCTCCTGAGAGGGTTGGCATAAAAAGTGGTACAAATCCTGGGAGAAAAGCTGCTTTTTCCATTCTTTCATCACTTGCCATTGCTGATTACAGAGCAGCCAGGATATTCCCAATTTAATTCGAAGTCCCATTAATTTCATCTAATTGTCTTTATTTCACCCCAGTGTACATAGTGTTATAACACACTGGTACTTCAGTTCATGCACTTAATTTTTTCCACGTTTCTGGTAGCAAACTGAGTTGGACGAGAACTGAATCAAATTCAGTGGCTAGGTTCCACGCTGATCTTGTTGGGAAATTTGGTTAGATTATCGTCCAATTCAGTTTGTGACCAGATTCATGGAAAGAATCAAGTTTGTGAACTAAGGTACCACTGTACCTATTTTGCTGTCCCTTTAAATTTGAGGCTTAATTTTTCTTGGACCTTCAAGATCAGGTAAGTTTTTTGGGCTCTGTGCTGACAATCTTTTAGAGGAGCAGAGGAGGCCCATTGTCCCTAAAGGCTTCCTCTGGACACCTGGGTCCAGAGCAGGATGCTGCACAGTGCACAGGGAAGCAGTCTTCCTGTGCAGTCCGGTTAGAGAGGTTCTTTGGGCTGTGGTCAGAATCTTAGGATCTAGGTTGGGATGGGGAGGGGATCAAGTGTGGAGAAAGGAGAGCCAGCCAGGTCTTGCTGATCAGGCCATTAAATTACTTGTATAGGAACTGTGAAACATTTTTCACATAGACAGTCGCAGGAAATCCTCACAAATACAAAAAAACTACATATCATTATTACCATGGATTTTACAGCCGAGGAAATTGAATCCTTGAAATGTTAAGAAAACAATCTGTCTACAGAATCTCTTATCTTGCTCTCCCATTTCTTTGCACCTAATGATAGGACCAAGGACAGCTCATTTAAGTCTCTCTTTTGTGTAACTATTTGATTTCATCAATTAGAAGCAGAGGGCTGTGAAAAGAAACAGACATCATCTTGGTACAATACGTCTTTCCAAAGACTAGGTGTTCAACAACTCCTATCTGAATGAATCAGATAAAATGATTTTTTTTTCAATTTTTCCTGTTACAAAGAGGGATTATCCAACCATCTTTCAACTTGTATGCTGGATAGCTTTTACCTCTAACTTACCTTTCAGTGTGTTGTAAGTGCAAATGTGTTAGGCCAGAGTTGACATACTAGGTTTCTAGAGCCAGCTGTACCACAGGTGAACCATGATGCATGGAAATGACCAGCATCAAGACCCAAGGAACCCAGAAGCAACCAGAGTGGAGCGTGTTTGCAGAAGGCTGGCCCTCAGATACACATCTCAACGCAGTAAGGAACATGTACCTTGCCAAGTGGTGACGAGCACCACAGTCTGCTATCTAAAGTGCTAAACACCTGACTGGGATGTTGCAATACTAAATTTATGGTTCTTGGGTTGGGGGAGGGGGAGTGAGAAGAATGCATGAATAATTCTGCTTGTTATATACCACACAAACAGGGGTCCTCAGGACTTTTCAGGGTTCAAAAATTCCCCAGGAGGAGTCTGTTCATCTTTATGGACTTTACAATCACACTGTGATTTTTGGATTCTTTTTTCTACATCAGAACATAATTGTGAAAAATGTTTTCACAGTTCAACCTTGATTTTGAAAGTGCAAATAAATCTGGAAAGGACAACATTTACAACATTCGATATTTTAATAATAATAATAATGTTTAATAATACAGTATTTTACAACATTTAATGAGGGACTTTCAGGACACTTAAACCTAAAATCATGAAATATACTGAATTTCATCACTCAATTTATTGTTTTAACATCTGAAGAATGGAAACATTTACCATTTGTACTTAAAAATTAAATCCCAAGGGGCTAGGGATTTAGCTCAGTGATTAGAGTGCTTGCCTTGCAAGCACAAGGGCCTGAGTTCGATCCCCGGCACCACAAAAAAAAAAACAAACAAACAAACAAAAAAAATTAAATCCCAAATAAAGGGTTCCTGATCAGACAACTTATTTTCAAGGTTTAAAATCATTGTGAAGTCCGGGTTGGGGATTTAGCTCAAGTGATAGAGCTCTTGACTAGCAAGTGCAAGGCCCTGAGTTCGATCCCCAGCACCCAAAAATAAATAAATAAATAAAATCATTGTGAAGTAATGGAAATTGACTGAGCACCTACTATGTGCTGAGCACCATATGAGATGCTTTCAGAAACAAGTCTCACTAGTCTTATGATAAAACTTCATTTTTTATATTACTTTTCCCATTCTAAAGATGCGGAAACTGAGATGCAGAGGAGTTAAGCAATTTGTCTAATGTCACTGGACATGTACTGGATATTCAACAAATGTCTGCCAGGAAACCAGTGGATGACTGAAAGAACTATCTGGAAGCCACTGAGAAGGCATGAAGGTAGGTTACACTGACATAAAGAGGCACTCTGAACCCATGGAGCTCATGGCCTGGGGGAATGTGCAGCACATCAATGAAGTGAAAAATAAGAAAGAAAGTTAGGAAATGATGAAGAATCAAGGTCTATAAATATCCTTCTTTACCTCCTTTAAAACTATGAGTGTCTGAGCTCTAAACATCCTTGAATTGCCCACAGCACGAGCTTTGTAGCCAACAAGCCACGCTTGTGCCATGGCTCCTTACTTTCAAGTTGTCACAGAACCTTTCTGAATTTGTTTCTTTTATTATGTGGTATGGGAATAAGAGTAGCCTCCTGCCAAGAAATGTATTCAGATTGAATGAGCATAGAGTGTTTGAAGCACAGGTCCAGCCTCTCTCGGGGGTATGCCCCCTGTTATTGTTGCAGTAGCAAAGGAGATAAATGAGGTCAGGTTAAGAACACAATCACCTACAAGCAGAAGCAGCTGAGATTCCAACCCATGATCACTAAGGAGAGGAAGGCCATGGCTGCCTTGAAGTAAAGATCAGAAAGCAACGAGCCTGTGTGTTTAGGTTAATTTCAAGGGCTCGAACAGCATCCTTTGGAAGTAAAGACATTTCGTGAGCCGAATCTCTCAGCACCAGCAGTTCCTGCGGGAGTGTGCGCTCTAGGATCAGGGTTGTGTCTCTCTGCCTCCCGCTGACCCAGAACAAAAGGATGGTTCCCCAATGCTTCACAGAAAAACTCAAATCAGGCAGAGAATACGCAAGGAAACGTGCTTACTGCTACAAGAGTCACTGCTGTTTACTCAGACACTGGTGGCTTTCTGCAACCAAAAGGATCGTCCCAGTAGGTAGCATGTGAATGATATGCCTAGGTGTGAGCAATAACTTGGGTGATAAGAGTGGGGTTAGGACAGCCACAAAGATAAGAGAAAAGAGGAGGCGGCCCTGACACTAGGAAGAAAGACGACTGGAAGTGTCCTGGTCTCTTTGCTGAGATTTTCTTCAAGCATTTCAAGTGTTTGCCTTCACACACCATGCAGCACGATAACCAGAAATACTACTTTTGTTAATGTTTGCTGACAAAATGAGGAATTGGAGAATTCTGGACACTTACAAATCATACGGGTCATAAAAAGCAACTAAATTCTAAGGCAAAAAATGGAAAGCTTAGCAGAGGAAACATTCAAAGAGTAAAATGGTGCCAGAAAAAGATTCTGGGTAAACAGTATCCTGGACAAGTTTAGAACTTGGCAATTATTTTCTAAACTTTTACGAGTATTCTAATTATACAGATACTTACATATGACAATATTTGGATGCTACAAATGAGGCTTTCTAGAGTACTGATGATTATCTCAGAGCCCTACTGGGGAGAGAGCAAAGTTTGGAGACATATCTTGGTTCTATCAAAGCCCTGAGAGCAGTTCAAGTAATAATGGTAGCTATAATTTATGGGGGGCCTGCTAGTTGTTAGATATTCTGCCCTTATTTACACACGAACACAAGTTTTCAAAGTGGTTAGAATTAAAGCCATTTTATAAAATGCAGCAAACAGAGCATCAGGGGTCTATAAGTGACTTTGTCAAAGCGACACTTTCAGGATTTCAGATAGAGTTTTTTCACAAATTCACTTGACTCCAAAGTCCATGATCTTTCTGAGGTAGGGTAGGAGAAATAAAAATTAGGTAGAGAGGAGACAAGGAAATTGAGATTTAAAAATTGTACTTTTAAGAGAAAATGCAGCTTCAAGACACAAAAGTTACTCAAGCCTTTTTTCCCTTCTGAGAAACTCATCAAAAAAATAAAAAATTCCTAAAGGTTTTAAAGTTACAAAAAGCTTGCAAATCTGAGTTTTAAACCTGTTATTTACACTTCTAAATTGTGCTTCCTCCACTCTCAGGAAGCAGCAATATTGGCAGATAGCACATCTCAACTTCAAACACAGCTATATGGCTTACACTGTAACCTAGCAGAGGGTACACATCCTAGATAACCCATTGAAAGCATCCCCCAAAATGCAGCCAACTCTGACTCATGAGTCTCATTTCTCTGAGCACCTCCCTCCCCTCTCTAGGACCTCCTATATCTCTGTCTTACATTTCTGTCTAATAAACCCTACTCTTGCCTCTTATTGACCTGTTCTGAAAATTCTTTCTCCGCATCAGGAGTCAGTGAAACTACAAACTTACTCAATAAGGAGTGGGATAGGTTCCTTATTGTAGCCTTGGGGATCCCCAGATGCAACCCAGTGATATTTCCACTACAGCATTCTTTCTTTTGCTCTGTTTCTACCAAATCTACTATCGACATATTTAATATTGTTAAAACTGGGTGCATAATGCATGGTTCAAGAAACCCAATGAAATTAACCTACTCTCAATAATAGAAATTAAAAAAATCAAACCATATCTGTGTTTGTTTAACTTACAGAGAGGTGGCTACAGAGTAGTGGTGTCTCAGGACTGACTGACTAATTCACCACCAGTGTCAGTAAAGGGCTTCTTCAGAATCCTCAGTGAGGTGTCAAATAAGCAGTGGAAGAAAGGTATGAGCATTGAACGATCAGTTTCAGAAACACAGTTCATTTCTTAATACATTTTGAATTTCCTACATTCTAAATACTTTTTTGAAAAAGCCAAAATTTATATCTTCCTGGTAAACATGCCATGGTATGACAATAAAACAAAACAAAAACAACCAATACATGATGAATGTTTCTTTAAAAAAAGGTATTCTGACCTAAGAGAATTCAGAAACAGTTCAAATATCTTGATAAGAAACATGTCTGTTTTTATTTATTCCTCAGTTTATGTCAGTTATTTAGCTACAAGTAGTATGCAAATTAGTTAAGTGTTCTAGATCTTAGAGCAAAATGTCACATAAAAAATAACAACTGGCATTAGATAATCTAACATGGGTTGGTAACTGCTTCAGAGTTCCAACATCTAGCCATTTAGTGCCTATAGAAATCACATATTTTACACCTTATTGTTTGTAATTATTTTAATGTTAAGGTACTGATCGTATTCAATATTAAAATGCTGATTTTTCAAAAAGAACTGTGCCTGTAAATTTTGGCATATGTATCTAAAAATTATAATTTGGGGGAAGAATATATTTTTACTAATAGTTCGAAACTATTAATTTGGAGTGATACAACATTGTTTATATCTTAATAATCATAATAAAAACCAGTATCCAGGGCTAGGGATTTAGCTCAGTGGTAGAGCACTTGCCTAGCAAGCACACACCCTGAATTCAATCCCCACCACTGCTCCCTCCTCAAAAAAAAAAAAAATACAACCAGTATCCATCCTTTGCCATTACAACTTGGATTTTTCTATGGCAAGCACACTATCATTCTGGAAAGCCAGATTCTCCTGGGAAAAGCACAGGAATAAGGCTCACTTAATGTTAATCTCTGTAAATCATCTCTATGTTAAGGTCCAGTCTAGTCAGGCTCAGGTCTGATTATTTAATCTATAAATGTTGAATGTTATGTTATGAGCTTGAGGAAATACATACTGACCCACAGTTCATAGGTACAGCTTTTAAATGAAATGTAGCTTAGTTTCAGTTAAACTACAGGGGTCATCAAATAATTTAGGTACTAACTATACAGCTTCTAATAAGAATATTCATTAATTTTATCTACTTTTGTACAAATTTGCTATACTCATTAGTATAGCCATTAGGAAAAAAAATAAGTGAAACTTGAACTTATAAAAGTTTTTATTTAACTTTTGTGTATCTTTGATGTTGAAAGCATGAGGTTGAAATTACTGGAAAAAAACGGGTTTTAGAAAAACTGTCGTTATCTATAGATTTCAATTCTATATCCTACCCTTTCTCCATTACCCCCTAGGAAGCTGAAAACTGGATATATTAACTTTTTCTATTATCTTCAGTCCAGAAGTTTTACATGCAAGTTTGAGCTTGTCTATTACTTACGGATTTAAAAAACAAAAAAGCAGAATGTAAGCACTGAACTCCGGCTTCAATCCTGCCATCTAGCTCTCTCTTCTCCCAAACTTTCACTGTCCACTTGTTTCTCATTTTCAACCTTCTCCTTGAAAAGAACTAAAAACTCACTAACACTTACTCTATCTTTCACCAAAGAAAAAGTAGAAGCAAAATATAGAATTTAATTTAAAAATATTAACTGTTCAAATTCTTCCCCCTGTGTGTTTGTATTTTATTTTAAAGTTGGTGAAACCCTGTGTTTTGTATGTTCCTATTCAAATGGCTTCTTAGGATCTTACTTTTTTGGAGTCATGAAAAAATGCCATTTTTGATCTGCGTGAGTAAATAAGAAAAAGAGAATGCTCAACAAATTAATACACGACCAGATTGTTTCTGCACAACATCATTAAGATATTATTTTACTGATGGTAGGGCACTTTTTGGAGATTCTGTAAAGTTCATGTTTTACCTGACACCCAATGGGCTTCTTTTTATCCCTGTTTTTCTGCTCTCACTCAGTATTTGCCATTCCTTTCTTCCAGGAAACAAGCCATAAGTGTGGTGTGTGTATGTGTGTGTGTGTGTGTATGTGTGTGTATGTGTGCGTGTGCTTTAAATTCTAAAAGCAGAAAACACCAGCTGAAATATTAAAAGTGGCTTCCTTTGCTTTTGCAGTACATCAGGTGGTTCCACCCCTCAGTGATTATGAGTCACTGTGTCTTGGGTGGAACTAGGCATCTGTAATTTTTCCAATGTTCTTATTAAATATTCAACCAGAGTTAAGACCTCTAGGAGGCACCAGGGTCACAAATTCCCTTAGAGAAAACACAGAGGTGGAAAAACAGTGTAGGAATAGGGCAGATAGTGCAATGCCATGACAAGTACTCCCAGTTTTGCTGGGGGCTGGGAGTATCATAGAGACAGGACAAGGGGTAAGGAAGGGTTCACCACAGAAGTGATGAAAGCATAGTTAAGAATTCTAAGATGGCACAGCTACCCACAAATGCTTGAACTTATGCCCCATAGCAGGTGCTTTTGAGGACCAGGACCAGTTCCCAGAAGTAGGTGCTATTACATACCTATTACCAACGAGCAGACTAAAAAAGGATCAGTGATGTTGAACAAAATCACAAAACTTCTAAGGGTCAGGATTTAAACCCAGGTTTCCTCCCTCCAACAAATACAACATAATTTCCAGGGAAAAGATTGGATTTAAGGGATTTCAATTTTTAATATTTAATTTAATATTAATTTAATATTTAATTTAATTTTAATATTTAATATTTTAATCCAGAAAAGAGGTACTGAGAAGGGCTGGCCCTTGAATAGTTGTAGTGGCTGAGATGCTTGAAAGCAAAGTCAGATTTTATTGCTTGTTTGTTCCATTTTTAATAATTTGGCTGTGCTTTTTAAAACAGGTGAATATTTTACTTTTTCTTCAAACTGATTTAGGAGAAGCCCCAAATACAGCAATGGCTTACAGAAAAGCAATTTCTCCTTTGAATTGAATCCAGTCTGAGCCCTAAGGAGGTTTAGATTGAGAGTTAGTGGTGGTCACATGGCAAATCTCCATAACATCAGGGTCCCCTATGACTCTTATCCTTCTGTAGCTGTGCATTTTAAGTATGTAAGATTTATGATCTAAGCCATAAGCAAAAAGCTCAGGCAGGAGTTTACTAATTAATCATTTTGGCCCAAATATTCCTATTGGTTATGCTAAAGCAGCCCAGGTTCGGTTCTTAAAAGTACCCTTGATAATTCAGTGGGAAGCAAGCCATATCTTAGGTTAATACTTTCACCTCTATGTGATGTAAGCCAGCTAGCTGTATGAGACCTAATAGTGAAAATTTTAATAACAAATCATACCAAATAAAGCATGGGTATAATTAACTAGAAATAATACTTTTATCCAATCAGAGGTAATTATATGTTACAGATTTACACATTTAAATAAACATTCTCATTCTAAGATCACTCAGACGTGTGGGCAGGATACTCACACACCTCCACACTATTCCACATGTTCTTTCTGCCTCCCTTGGGACATTTCCCTCCTAAGCATATGAACCATCCAGGCATCAGGCACATTGTGGTTCCTGCTAAAAACTTCACAGAATGGACATCAAACATGTAGAGTGGAAATCTTCCAGCAGAATTTTGGCCATTAACAAGCTCCTTCCTGTCAGCATTGCCAGCCCCAGCTGGACTCAACCCTCCCACTAGTCAGGGGCAGGGCAGACTCTCACACAGCTCTGCCCCTGGAGGCAAGAGACCATGATGTTCCACTGTGAACTAGCCAGTCTGCCTTTGGCCTGCTGTTTACCTCCTCTGACTTTGGTTGCCTTTGTTGTAAAATTAGGATGAATAGGGCTTATTTAACAAGAAACAAGAGGCTGGTCCACATGCTTTCATAAGGTCCCCAAACTATGGCAGATCTTTGGAGGAAATCTTTCTTAGTGTTACAGAAACAGTATAATTGGGACAAAAAATACAATATATGATAATGGATGGACAGTGGTCATCTGATTTAAGTAAATGAGTTATGTTGCATTACTAAGTCTTACTTGCAGCTATTAACATTGCTATTTACTTAGGAAGAAACTCCAAATTTTTATTTCTTACCTTTTGACTTCCGGGCATGGTATGACCTGCCTCGATAATAAGGGGTGTCCAAATACAGATTTGCAAGATCTTCTTGCCACGATTCTGGATTGAAGTGCTTGAGCAGATCTTCCACAGTATCAAATTCTGCAATTGTTTTGTCCAGAGCATCAGCATTCAGAGCAGGATCCGCTACTGATGGAGAGTGATGTGATACCCCCTAAGAGGGACACATAGCTCAGTGTACTCAGAAAAAGTCCATTGCTGTGAAATACAACAGTCATACAGCCAAATGGAAGGAACATATTCTGACTTCTGACTTTAAAACATCTTATGATTAGATAGCATGCAAATACTGTCTGGCATTGTCTTGCCATATTCATAAACAAGAGTGATTAATTGGCAAGAGATAGTCATTCACTTATTTGGAAGCCAAAGCCAAACAGCTCATAAAACTTCCAGTTCATCTAAATTATAGGCTGGGTGGAAATACAAAAATTAACTCACCCAATTTCTTGGTTCAAGGTCCCAAATCACCCACATTTCAACTAATAATGGTAATAATTAAAATTCTGAATTCCTTCCAAGCAAGTTTTGATAATTCTATTCTCCTACACTTACCCTCCATACTCTCCCTTTTAGGTCACCTAGTATTGCAGACGTGTGAGCAGTGCTGGGCGCAACTCTGGAGATAATTTTGATAAAATTTGGCACCTTTACCAACTTATTTACTGTCAACAAGGATAATTAGCTATGAAACTGGCTCTCTTGACTTAAGAGTACAAGATTCACATGGGAGCCATGTTTAAAAAAAGTCGTAGCTTGCTAGTATTCTTAATTGCCATTAAAACATTCTCCTGAATACTCTTTAAAGAGGGAACATGGCATCACTAGGAGAATGGAAAGGATTGTGTATTTTGTCATGCAAATAAACATTCCCCCATAAGGTTTCCAAGCACTTACCTCACTAACCCTTGTACAATCTAGAGGTAAATGAGCCATGATTCAAACATCTCTGTAAAAATTCATGACCCATTAACAAGGAAATAGAGAGCACGAAGCCGCAAATGATTTCTAAATGTCTTTAAAGAAACTGCCAAACAAATATGATACCCCCAAGGGTAAATAACTCCTATCACTAAGGGAAAGTGGAAATTAATGAAAGATCAAAGATCTAAAATAATGAAATAAGCTGACCAAAGTTAGGAGCATGCTAGCATGTAACAACTTTGAAATTAAAACTTTTCTCCTTTTATTGGAATAAAAGCTGGGACATTAATAAAGCCTCCACACAGGTGAAAGGTCCAGAGAAAATAGCCGCGAGGAATTTTCTGGGGTGGCTCTAAACAGTGTGTGGAATCTAGTGTGTAGCCAAACATCTAAGTTAAAGATCTGAAGAACAAATTCAAACCATGGGTAAAATGTAAGTTTGTCCTTATGTATGGGCTTTACTGCTGCTTGCAAGTTTTGATTCAGAGTATTTGACAGACACAATGATAATAGTTGAGAAAAATTATGAGTGATTAGATGAGCTGAGAACATTTGTTTCTGAAGTCAATATTTAAAAACTATTTTTGAGGGAAGGATTAATTTGCCGTACTTCCTTTAGCTGCAGTATAAATTTGATCTCTCAAAATTTGAGATTTTGTTATGTGTTTACAGAAATCAATTCTAATGTTAACTTAATTACTTTGATAATAATTTACAAACAATATGCCATATACTGTGTTCAACAAAACAAAGTATGGTTTGCATAGAAGTTAATGGTAGGTCCAGTGACTCTTGATCCTACTCCAGAAGGGTGGAGAAAAGCAACTGTGTGGTCCTGTTCTTCAAAGAGGGCTAAACAGTTCCTCTTCTCAGAACTTAAACCAGAAATCTCTAGTGGTTACAGACCTGGGGCTGAGCTTCCTCAGATACCCCAAACAGATGGGACAACTCTCTGTTTTAAAGCGCATGTGCAACTGTTTGGAATTTAAATGTCCCCTCAAAGCCCATGTGTAAAAGGCTTGGTCCTGGGGTGGTGCTTATTGGGAGATGGGGGAGCCTCAGGGAGTGGGGACTAATGGAAGGAACTTAGATCACTGGGTGCACGACACTGAACACTGAAGGGGCTTGTGGGAACTTGGCCCCTTCTTCTGCCTCTCTTTTGCTTCTTGGTCATTAGATGAGTGGTTCTGTTTTGCCATGAGCTCTTGCCGTAATGTAGCGCTTTGCCTCAGGCCCAAAGCAGTGGAGCCAATCAATAAGGACTAGAACTTCCACAGTTTCTAGCCAAAACAAACCTTTTCTCTTTGTAAATTGATTGCCTCGGGTATTTTTATAGTGTTGGAAAGCTGACTGATAGCACATGGATTATTTTTAATTAGCAAAGGATCCTTTATTAGAAGCAGCAAGATATATCATATATAGGCACAGATTCCCTATGATGAATGTTACCATTATGTATATCTAAAATGTACCACTAAAATAAAAATTTTTAAAAAGTGTAATTCTGTACTTGGGCAAGAATAATTAGACAACCCCGACCTATTGTCCATAAGATGCTCGAGAAGCTGGAAGTGCTCTCCATACTCAGTCTTGGTTGTAAAGGCTGCCACTGGCTGCCCAACCCTTCTGCTCAGCTTCTCAGTGTGTTTCTGATTTTTGCTCTCCTGCAGTGATTGCCTACACCGGACTAGGTTCAGAGCATGCACTCTGTAATGTTAGAAGCAAACAAAACATTCACAGTATGACCATCAAAGACCTCATCTGTCTCTTGATCAGATGGTAGTTTAGTCACAGTTTACACCAGGTGATAGAATCCACAGCTGAGGAAATTCTGCTATTTGAGTGAAATTTTTAAAACTTCCCCAGAGACAAAAGACAGTGTGTCATTTTTGAAAAAAAAAATCAATTTGAACTTAGCCACATGGATCCATTTTAGGGGCATGGACATGATTTCTCCATGCTCCTGATCTTTTTATAAGCAACCGGATTTATTAATTTGTGTTTTACAACTACGTAAGTGCTACATGTAGGACTGATGAAAACAAAGTCTGCTTTTTCTGTGTGAAGTAGATAATGAGACAGAGTACTGAGAAATGACTAAATTTGGGGTAAAAATGGGGACATGAACCATTTTCCAGCTTTGGGATAAGTTATATTTTATATCTAAGTCAAATACAGTACTGTAAATGCCTGCTTTGAGGTTTTATTACTGTAAATACTGGAAGTTTACAAGCCTGGAAAGACCTTTGAAGTTAAAAGATTAACAGCTTCTCCTGGAATATTCTGGAAGTTATTCTAAAATTGCCCACTTGAACTGAGGCCATGGATCAGCTTGATAGCTGGACAATCCTTTTGTTAGACTGCTCTTCTTTAAAACTGACAAACATTTAAATCACTGTCTATCCCAAATTCCTATAATTATCGGGTGGTAATTCCTGAAAAACCTTTCCTAAAGAGAGAGGCCAGAGTGTCTGACATAATCCACTGTAACCTGAAAGACATCGAGGAACATGTCCTGTCTGGGATTTGGCTTTTGGTTAAGTCACAGGTAATTAGTGTAATTTAAATCCTTCTGAGGTTGACCTTAGCTACTCCATCAGTTTCTTTTGTTGGCCACAGAGTAATAAGTTACTTACTGAGGTAGAGCTTGTGACTGATTCCCAGTTGGTTCTGGAGGCTGCTGCAGGCTGGAAATCTTCCTAGAAGGCAAAGAAACATCTGTGTGAATCAGTGAATCCTCTGTTCAATTCATTATGTGCACAGTTTTAACACCTCAGCCTTCTGAATCTTATTCTAAGTGACAACAGAAACATTCTTACTGAACAGGTCACATTTGTTTTAAGTACCTTACCTCAAGAACTTCTCATTCTTGGCATGGAAAATTATATTGAAATTCTCAGTAGAACATGCACAGCCAATTGTAACTTGGCTGGCTAGCTAAATGTGACCTCAGACCACCTCTTTAACCCCTCTTATCCTTCTCTTCTTCACCTTTGATAGGCTGGTATAGAGTGCTTAAATTAAATGGTTGTTTTGAGAATTGAATGTATTCATTATGTAATTTTAACTCACACTTAATAAGGTGCCTAATTAAGGGTAATAATTAACATTATTGATGTTCATTTGGTTCAAACTAGCTTCTGCATCATGCCTACTGAGTTAGTACCAATATTGGTAATCTTTTCATATATACACTAACTTCCAAAGGCTATTCCTCACTCTGTCAGTGAATACCCCAAAGAGTGGCAGGGGAGAGATGACTGTTGGAGTGACAAAGTGCTGCCTGCTTGTGGTAGTCTGGATCTTAAAGGTACTCCCCACCAAAGGCTCATGTGTTCAGAGGCACGGCTTTTGAAAGGTAAATAGAACATAGGCCTCTAACTTCTTCAATGGTTTAATCCATGAATGAACTTGTAATTCAATGGCATTATTGGGAAGTAATGGAAACTTTGGAGATGGAGTCTAGATGAAGGGAGTAGATGATGGAGGCATAACTTTGGAGCCTATGTCTTGTCCTTGACCCCTGCTCAAGTTCCTTTCTCTCTGTCTCTGTCTCTCTCTCTCACTTGCTCTTTTCTCTGCTTCCTAGCTGTCATGAGATAAGCAACTTTTCACTGCCACATTCTTCACTCATGATGTTTCTGCCTCCCCACAGGCCTAAAGTAATGGAGCCAGCTAACTTCTGCAACCGTGAGCCAAAATAAACTCTTCCTCCTTTAAGTTATATTACATATATTGTCACAGTGACAGAAAGCTGACTAACACACTATCCAAGGAAAGATGGTAAAGAGAGGGCCTGACAAAGTTATCTCAGACAAACTCGAGAAGATTTTTGATAACAATGGACCTCATAGAAAGAAACTTTTCCTAAAAGGCAGACTTATCTGCCATTTGTACATAACTTTCATGTTAATTACTCCAGCACCAGTAAATTTTAAAAAAACATAATTAGATAGAGAGCTGATTTTACCATTTTTACATGTCACAGGTGGCTTTTTAACTTTGCTAAAATGAGGCACCTTGGTGAATTTCTTCCAGCCTGACCAGTGAGCTGGAGGTATTTTGAGATGATACTGAGAAATATTCAGGCATTCAAGTCTGACAGCTCATTTACCTAAGTATACTTACTGAATGAGAGCTAAGCATCAGGTCTAAATTTCATTAACATTTCAAGGAGTTGGAAGTGCATTTGTTAATTGCTCATGATGAGACTGGTTTATATATAAACGTCTGTGTTGAAGGAAATTTCAGTTGTTTGCCAAGCAGAACCGAGTCAAATGTAGGGTTTAAAGGAATATATATATATTTGTATATATATATATAAACTACATATATATTTAAAACTGGCTAGACATCATTACTCTAATCTCAACCTCACAGAAGAGAAGAAACAGAAAATGTGGTCTATGCACTCTGCAAAACAGAATACGTATGAAAAGGACACTTAAATCTCACGTTAGAAGGATGGATGCAAGCAAATAATGGTTAGTATTTATATGAGTCATGAGCAGATAAGCAGGTAAGACTGGGAAAGAGGTCAGAAAGCAAGTAGTCTTTACACATCTTGAAAAAACTATTGGTATAGAGACATATGCCAGGTAGATTAATTTATCTTCCATTACTATAATAAAATATTTGAAGCTGAGTATGAAACAAAACAAGGTTTATTTAGCTCATAGTTTTGCAGGCTAAAAGTCCAACATTCAGCAGCCCAATTTATTAAGCCTCTAATGAAAGCTTAATGGCAGATAACATCACAGCAGAAGCATGTGTTAGAGGGATAGATCACATGGATAGATCACATGGTGAGACAGGAATCCAGAGAGAGAGGGGAGAACTACATTAATTCGTCAATGACTTTATTGAACCCCCACTAGGCATCTCTGTTAAAGGTCCTACCATCTCTTAATAGTGCCATAGTGTTGGCCAAGCTCCCAATACGTGAGTCCTTAAGGTTTATACTCAAAAACTGTCCAAACCATAGCACCAAATAAGATAAAGTCTTGAATAATTCATAGACCATACAATTTTCATTTTCACTTATTCATTTAGTATTTGTTAATATTCTCCTATGTAATAGTGTACTTTATAAAGTGAGGTTGAATCACAAGGAAATAAACTATCTGGATTCTCAGGAAGTCCAAAAGGTAAATATATAAATAAACAGGTTCAAGGGGATGGAGATTTAGCTCAGTGGTAGAGCACTTGCCTAGCAAGTGCAAGGCCCTGAGTTTGATCCCCAGCACCACTCCCAAAATAAAATAAGTAGTAAGGTTCAATAAACTCATACAAGTACTCTGATACTAGCCTAATTAGAATAACAGGAATAGTGGTAGAAAATTGTTCTGAAGTGGAGGTGGACTAGGACAATGTCCTATAAGAAGATGACTCTGAGTGAAGTTTTATGTGATGTGATCTAAAATGTCTCCTGAAATCTCATGTGTTCAGAGGTGAGGCTTTTGAAATATGATTGGATCATGGGGGTGCTGTTAGGAGTTGGGGGCTGGTTTCAGGAGGTGGATCATTAGGGATGTGGCCTGGAAGGGTGTATTTGTTTTTATTTATCGATATGTTTGTGGTGCATAATATTCACAAAGAATTCAAATATATAAATATAGATAAATCTACATATATATATATAATCTTGATCATTTCTTAATCCCTGCTCTGTCAAAGTGTATAGCATATATTTCTCGTTCTTTCTCTCCTTCTCTCTCTCTCTTCTTCTTGAATGCCATACGGTGAGTAGATTTCCTCTGCCATGTCCTCCTACAATGCCATTTCTGCCTTGGAGCCAGCAAACCATGGAATGAACTCACTGAAACCATAAACTCATCCTTTAGGTTTCAGGTGTTGGGTATTTTGTCCAGCAATGACAGGAAAGTGACTAATACAACTTGAAAGGTAAATAGATTGTTACCTGCAAGAATAATGGAGTAGAGTACTTAAAAGGAGGGAGATGCTCAGACAAAATGAAAAAAGTATGGAGAAAAAGAGGCAAATTTCTAGGTAAAATTAATAAGTCATGTTGGACATAAACATGTTTGCAGGGCTTCTACAACATATAGGCATAGATGCTCAGGAGGAAGTTTCCTTAATAAGAATGGATGTCATGAGAGAGAGAGAGAGGAATTTGAGGTAATGACCTGGGAATTATCAACACAAAAATGACCATTTAAGCATACAAAGGTTTATGTTGATGACATGGGAAAATCAGAAAAAGAATATATTTTAAAATATTGGAACTGGACATAGATTTAGGATTATCTAGTCTAATCTCCTCATTGTAACAATAAGAAAACCACTTCTCAGAGAGGTAAATGGCATGCTCTGTGTCATAGAGCCGTCTTCTGGACAAGCTAGGACCATCAGGAGAAACTATGTGGTGAACTTTCACAATTGGAGAATGTTTGCCTAGGGAAGAAAAGGTGTACCATGACCAAAAACGGAGTCATCACAGCAGCAGAAAAGCCATGAAGCAGGGAGTTGGTGACAGCTCTCTGAGGACATCCTGTGAGGCTTATTCCTAGTTACTTAGACTTGATACCAATACTTAATTCTGTGACTCCAGTTTGCTTTCTTACACAGACACATAATAGAAATATATTGTTAAGCTTTTTTAACTACAAAAGGCCTTTCATGTACAAATAGATAAACTAAAGTTATACAAAGAACTTTTAGCTTCTATAATTTCTGACTTGCAGGATTCCAGTCAGAAACTTTGACAGGAACAAATGATAATGGAATTCACTAAATCCTTGATAAAACGTAACTTTATCCTGTTTTAATAACTATCAGACATTTTAAAGAAACCAACTTTTCTGTTACTTCAAAAGTTTGCCATCATTTATGAATGATATATTTAAAATGAGTTTATGAAAGGGAATTAACATGCCTTATATAAATGATACTGGACTGCCAAGGGTTTAGCCTTGAAGAAATCTCAGCATAGTGAGGAACGTAGTGATTTTACCTTCTAAATATATCCTCAATATAATCATTTTTCATCTCTTCCACCATAATCTCCCGAGTCCAAAATATTGGCAAGTCTCCCTGTTTCTTTCTAAGTCCACATTCCATAAAGCCACCAGAATTACCTTTTTCAATATTACATCAAATCATTTCTATCTTCTTAAAGCCCTCCAACAACTTTCTGGTGCACTCCATTATTTGTCAGATCTGACTGTAAAATCTGGTCATTGCTTGACTCTGTGACCTCTGATTTGTTGTGCTACATTTCCCATTAACTTCAGTATGGCTACACTGGCCTTCTAGAGTCATTCAAAAAATGCCCGGAGCCTCTTCTGTCCTTAGGTTTAGTCTGCTGCTGTCATTTCTTCCTGGATGTGTGTTCCCCAAAAGTTCCAAGGGCTAGCTCCTCACCATTTAGTTCTCTGCTCAAGTTTTTTCAAATCTTTGGGGAACACCCTTGAGTACTTTATCTAAAATACCCTACCTTTGGTCACTCTATTTAACCTGTTCAATTTTATTTAAATTGTTTATATTCATGGGAAATTATTTTATGTCAGTTGATTATTTCTCTCCAATTAGAAACACATAGACCTTGTTCATTTGCTTTTTACTCTATCTCAAGTTCATAGCTGAGTTTGGGTACAAAAACAAAAAATTTCCCATTTTCTTTGGTTTCCAGTACAGTCTCAGAAATGACAAACAGTTAAAAGCTAGAGTCTATTCTTACTGGTTAGAACCTACGTCAGTCACACTGCTGTATTCTGCAAATATCACCCTGGTTAGGCTCCTTGCTTCTTCAAGCTCTGGGCAAATGGAAAACAAGTTCCCTTTACTATCACTTTAAATAATGCCAAAATTTTTAAAAAGTGAAGAGTCAGTTAAAATGTATCAAAGCAGTCCATCTTACAAACAATACATTTTTGTGTTTTGTTAAATCAAACTCACACAAATTCCTTAAAAGCCATGTCCCATTCTGCTGCAGAAAGATAGCTACTTGCTCGTTCTAAGAATTTGGAAACATTTAGCTCTTGACTTCCTTACCTCTTGCTCCCGAACTGCAGTATCTTCCATCCGAAACTAAAGGAGTTAATAATTTGGGTATATTGTTTTCTCAGTTTATGTAGGAAATCTTTGGTGTTACGGGTGCTTTATTATACTTTACCATTTTCATCTAGGGACTCCAATGACCTCCACGGAGAAACAGAAACTCAGACAAATAAATTGTTCAGCTTCCCCAAACTAATTATTGCTGGAGTCAGGTCTAGAACTCAGTTAGCTACTCTGCTTCTTATAGTTACGTGCTCTTTCAAACTCAGCAATGTGATATATTGATAATGTGATAATGTGATATATCATTCACTAATTATAGGTAGCTTAATCAGCACTGCCTTAATCTAATGCAAATTAATAGATATCATTGAACACAATAATTTATTCTTAGCTATGTCTTCATGTTAAAATAGTTCATTATAATATGGCATGTTAAAATGAAACTCGCTTTCTAATTCTCTGCATTTTACTATGTGGCATAGTTTTGAAAAGAGATACATTAGATTTTCACTTTCAAAATAGCTTAGTATGTATAGTTTGGTTTTTATGAGAAAAATGTTATGGACTAGAAAGTTGGCTAGGTATGTAAAAAATAAAAATCTTAAAATACTGTATGAAAACCCAGATAAATATATGAGTAGTGAGGAAGAGATTTTTAAAAATGAAAACTAAATTCAGTTAACAAAATCTTATACAACTTGCATATGCTAAATACCCTACAATTTCAAAAGAGATCAAAATTAAAAACATGACAAACTGATGAACACACTTGTGACAGATAAACGGTTAACATCCTTAAAATAAAATAAACTCTTTCACATCAAAAGGTAATAAAAGAGTGTGTTCCATACAATACAACTTTGTTAGATAAAGGTACCTAACTGAATAGGACTGAAAATATACTTAGAGAAACACAAATATTAGCCCTGAATGACAGATGGTTTTTATTGTCTTCTTTTTGTTATATATTCTAAAATGTTCAAAATAACCATCTAGTTTTAATTAAAAATTATATTTTTAAAAAACATTGAAAAAGAAAAAAAAACAATTGGAGCATGTATTATCATTTTCCCCTAAAGCTTTATCTGTTATATTAGTATATTATTTATAAAATAGTGTCACTTATGTTTCCCTTATTGGAAAATAAACTATTTTCATGAAGTCCCTCTCATTAACTTCTAAGCAGAACATTGTCTAAAGACTGGAACATAAAGGGTTCTACATTGATCATGCTATGTTACACTTAGCACAACATCAACTTCTAATATCTTCTAAAATAGCCATTAAATATACAACTGACCATCAATTCAGGGTTAGACAGGCATTCTTTGTCAGGTACTGCTTGAAAACAATTAACCTGCAGAATGACAGAAAATACTGTATAGCTGAGGATAAGTAACACTACAGGTGGTGAATGTTTTTAATAACAATCTTTGCTAGTAAAGACTAAGACAGTAGTTGCAATTGCCATTTTCAGAAAGGATATCTCCAGTAACAGTTCCTTGCCATTGGTTCCCTTCGGCCACCTAAGGCAGAGCAGGTGGTACATCAAATGCTAACAAGTAATCTACTTGTTCATTCCCCAGAGCCAGTCTGCTCACACTCAAACATTGCAGGCCTACTACCTCCAAAGGAATCCCTCTTCTATCCCTTGGTAGTGCAGCTGGGACTCTTGTCATTGGAGACAGCTGTTGTTAGGTCAATACTGAACATTTGGGATGATAAGCTGTACCACTTGCTCCTGGATCTCAGCGAGAATGGCTAGTCATTTTTATCCTAGGTAATTATGCTGTATGTGTGTAGATGAGTCATAAACTATTCATTACTAGAGGGATGTATTTCACCATCCCTTAAAATAAAACATACACAGTTGCTTGGAGTTTTTAAAGCTTTTAACCAAAATAATCTTTAACTAACCAAGGATAACTTCAAGAAATTTTTAAAATACATTGTCACAGTACTTTCTCTCATTTTGAAAAATTTTCTTTGGTTTGCTCTTTTATACTAATCTCTGAGATTCAGAAAAATAAAGAAATCTCTGTGCTATTTGTGGCTTTGCTTCTTGATTAAGCTGATGCTTAGAGATGTGTCTTTTGGAATTTGAAACACACACAGAGGGATTTGTCATATTCATAGGACAATAATTCACAACTACACTATCAACATCTATACCTTCAATGAATTCTTCATCTACTTTTGACACTCTGCTCTGTGTATGATTCACTGAGGGGAATTCAAATAACACTAAGCTTGGAAGCCTGTGCCCTGGGGTTATTCCACAGGGACGATCCTTTATAACAAAGACTTCTGATACTTCAGTACCTGAATTTGTGCCATGCATGTCAAAATGACTGAATCAGCAATGTCCTAATGTCTATAGGGGCAGAATAAAGCAAATTTTACACTTTAATGTCAATCAAACCATGTGATTTAACCAAACCTTTACAGTTGTGCTTTGTCACAGACTCATCATAAAAGCTGCTCTTCTATGAATAACTTGGGCAAGGCCTGAGCAGAAGGCCAGATGTAACTGGAAAGAATATTTAATACAAGTAGATTAAGAGTACAAGAATCGATACTTACTAAGAGTCAAAGATCATTTTTCAAAGGTACAGAATCTATCTGTTGTATTGAGTAAAGTTTGATTCTCAGAGATATGAGAAACCCTGGACACAAGTGTTCTGTTATTATAAAACTGTCATTAATCAGATGTACATATTATAACAAATTTCTTTCAGAGATAAGATATGCTTAGATATTTCCACTAATTTAAGAGTTAATTTACAACTTTTTCACTTATCATTACGAACAATGAAATGCAGTTTTATAATCTAGAAGTGCTGTGGCCCACTGACTAATCATCCATGTAATCTTGTTGCTCATGTCAAAATATTTTTTTTAAATTCCTTCTTCTTATGTTATGAGACAAGGAATTTTTCATACTTGTTAGTTTCCTACTTCTTGAAACTGAAATTAGTCTAGAAATTTGCTCTCAATACAATAAACAGAGGTTAAAGAAAATCCTAGTCCACCTGGTCCAGTAGGTAAAAAAGAAAATTCCCCCAGGGAGCTGAGAAACTGTCATTAACTTTGTAGGGAACATGGAAAGAATTTTCAAGAGTTAGAGAAGGATCAAGATGTGTTTACAAACAGACAGAAGGATATCTTTTTTTTTTTAAAGTGAACAATCTGTAACTATTTGCACACCATGACTTGAGAAAACATAATGATCCTAGGGAGGAGAGATTCATACTCAAGAATACTGATTAAAGCCTACTTCTGTCGCACCACTAAGTCTTAGCAAAGGGCTGCACAGAACACTGTAAACTGCAAAACGCTACTTCTGTCATGTTGGTACAGATCAAATGCTAAGTGACCATTTAATTTATGTCTAGGAAATACTATCAGAAGTCTTTCTATAAAACATTGTTGAGAAGCAAGTCTCAGTTGTAAGTTTTGTAAATGGTTGTTTAGCATCAAGAAAACTGTGATTATTTTGTGGTAACTTACTGCTGTCATTTATGGAGCACAGATTCTGTGGTGAATACCATAGGAAACCTTTTCTGTACATCATCTCATTTATCATTTTACAGTGGCTTTAAAAGATAAGGAAGCAGAGAGACAGGATGCTTAAATAATTTGTCCTTGTAGGAGTAGGCCTGGTTATTATGAGGCTCTGCAGATATCTGAACCCGAGGCTGACTCTATATTCTTTTATCTTTGCTGAACTATTCCCCTTTCATTTGTAAGAATTTTTTTATGAGACAAACAACCTGCCCCTTGAATTGTACTAAGTACAGGTATTCATAAATTCCTTACATGGATTTCAAAGAGAACATTTGGTTCAGTTCACCAGGAGCCTCAAAATTATTAACGATTGTACTTTTGATATCATGATGCTGATCTTCAAGACTATTTACTCTACCAAATTAAAATGGATGACTCAGGAAACTATTCTGCTACCTTAGGAAAATTACAAGGCTAAAACAAAAAGAAGAAATGTTTGCTTAAATTATTCAAATTTTCATTTCTTTGCATTTAGCATAATGCCTGGTACAGAGTGAGCATGTTTGATTGTTTGTTTTATTTTTGTAATTGTAGTTTGGAAAATAAATCTTGTTTCATGCTCAAACTTCAACAAACCATTTCATGACTGTGTGCTGAAATTTACACCCCCAAAACTACTAATTTCTTTGTACATGACTGGCATTATATAAATATATTATCCTTGTTGTGGTCAAAGCTAGTTACATTATCAAACTAATAGTAGAGAAAATGGAAATTACAAACAGCATGAAGATTAAGGCCACGTTACTAAAATCCCTTAGTTAAAATCATTATCTCTATAAATTCAAATTATTCCATTGCTAATTTAATCGTGTAAGATCTGACTTTAGAGAGAAAATATCATTTGAAGTCCAAAAGAAAGAATCATAAACACAACTTACATGGTACTAGGAAGGAGATGACTCATTAAGTGTCATTCAGCAAGTGATAGGCTTAAAAAGTAAAAGGGGAAATCTTATACGAAGGAATAAAGCCCTCAAAAAGTTATACGTTCTTCTTAAAAATATGAATATGAACTTCATGTTGTCTGACACATTTTCCCTCTACATACTCACCCTTCCTTATCTTACACTTGACCTGTATGTATTCATCATAGCTGCTGCCTATTATAACTACAATTTGCTACTATGGGCTATGCTGAATATAAAACATTTATTAGCTATGTAAATGAAGTAACAGTTAATGTAAATGAAGCAACAGTTAATTCAGAGCACCTTTTTCTCCTCCTCATCCTTTTCTTAGGGGATTTCCAGACTCATTTATGTAGTAAACTAGAGAGCTTGTACAAAAATGTAGTACACAGACCCCTCTAAATCACTCCTCTGAAAAAAGGTACGACCAGTACATTCTTGACCTTGCAGGTCCTTTTTTGACCTCCCACTCAACTAGGGACTAATCAAAGCAGCCTGCAAGTTTCAGATCTCAAAAGTAGGCTTGCTGTCTGGGCCCATTAACTGAGGTGGCTGGAGCCTAGTGCTAAGGACATAGGTCTCATCCTGAAAAGAGCTCATAAAACTGCACGGAGAAGAACTCAATACTGTTGTGAAACTTTGGCTAACACCCGTGTGACAGACCTGAAGCAAATGGGTGGCTTGGTCCACAGAACTTCACCAATCCCCCTGAGTAAACGGAGTCTTCTCTTTCTGGCTGGAAGGATCCTTTCTGAACAGGATGAATAGTTTTCAAATGATCTGAGCCTACAGTTTGAATCCTATTAGTCTGTGTTTATGGGCTTTCAAAATTCCTTTTTACTTTTAGTTATCATCAGTTAACAGTAATAGCTTCCTTTACTTGGCCTGTCATTACAGCGGCGATATTCATCACAGTTTCATGAGTGCGAACCCTAGGCTCTGCACAGCCGAATTTTAACGCTAGATTGGCTCTCCTTGCTTCTTGCTATACTTTCTGTACTGTCACATGCTGTGAACTTGGAGAATTTAAATTCATTGCCATATTTATCTAAGTCAAATATAATTACGAAGGTAATTTTTTTCTGGCAAAAAGCACAATGCATGCCAAAGTCAAAGGGAACATACTTCAGGGACTGGGTAAACTGTTACCTCTCCTCCACTGGATCAGGAAAATTGAAAACTATATTGCTGCTCAGACCCCTGGATTAGCTGAGATACAATGTGGACATAGATTCTTTTTTCAGGGGGTTGGGGGCAGGCCTCATGTCTTACACTAAAACCTTGTATCCATTTCTTTATGCTCAGCAGCAAAGTCTAAGAAATGGAAACTATCTTACGGACCCAAAGTTCTACTCACTATTTCATGAAGATTTTTAAATGATAAAAATGCATATCTTCACCAAAGTGCTGGGTGACACAGACATGCACAGAATGTAGAATTACCCTTAAGAGAATGTATTATTTAGATCAGTTCTAATTCTTTACTCTTATAATTTTCTTTTACATCAGTAACTTCATTTTCTTAATGATTTACCATTATCCCACATTATCTCGTATCTTAGTCATTTCAGGCTGCTGGAATAAATTATCTGGAGACCCAGAAGTCCAAGGTCAGGGTGCCTACAGGTTACATTTCAGTGAGGAATCTCATTCTTTTTTGCAACTTAATGTGTTCTTGTATGGTGAAGGGAGAAATATCATTTCTCTCCTGTCTTTTCTTATTGGGGCACTAACCCCATCGTGAAGGCTCTACCTTCATGTCTTAATTGCCTCCCAAAGGCCCCATCTGTAAATGCCATCACACACAGTCCATAGCGTCTTGCTAATTTATTTCTGTACTTGTTTCCAAGTTTGTGTCAGTTTGAATAGAAAACAAGCCCCTTGAGAATGGGATGTTTTCTAACTACCTCCCAGCTCTTTCCACAACAGGACCTAATAACTGAAATATATCCAATAAGTACTGGTTACATGAAAGAATGAACAATCTCCAATTTGTGCTTTGAATAGTCAAGATCCTCACTGCAGAGGATCAAATAAGATGATTCATGTAAAGTCACAGCTAACTGGCTGAAACATATGCTAATACATATCTAAGGAGTGAATAAAATAAGAGAAGACCTATGGAAATAAGTGTTCTATTACGGCCAGAGCAAAGTCCTCAGGTCTACAGAGGAAACGGTGATGTAAGTCTATTCAGGAAAGGTGGGAGAAAAGTCTCAGAACTGGCCTTGTAACTGATAACCAAGGCCTTCGATAGTCTGAGGAGCAGGAAGGTGGAGTGGAGAGGATGCACAGGACAGAGTGGCATAATCTTGGATGCGTATATCTATACCATGTGCCCAAAGGACAGGAAAGGAAATGAAGTTGAAAGGAAGGAGTGAAACAACACAGAGGACCTTGAATGCGAGGCTTGGAGTTTTAAGGGGTGAGGGAGAAGATATCTGATCATTCACTCATCTGGTATTTGTGGAGTTTCGCTATTACTGACAACATGGTTCAAGTTGCTAGAGAAAAAGAAACAAACAGAATGTCAAGGTCACTGCTTTCATGAAGCTTTTTATTCTAATTGTCCTTTGCCTGCAGTACAGGAAACCAAGCCCCCAAAGAGTTATGAGTCAGCCTCACTGGCAGAAGTGGTACCTGAAGCCTCGTCTCTTTACATACCGTATTGCATGGCACTAGAATGTAGGCAGCTGCACAGGATGTATCCACATCTCCACTTCCGCTCATATTCTTTGCAATGTGTATAAAAAAAAAGAAAGAAAGAAAAGAAAAGAAAACTAAAGACCCTTTATCATCTTGCACTCTGTGACTTTAAGTAA